>JABAJW010017950.1:0-39881 GCA_018855395.1 Arthromyces matolae
ACACACAAATTGGAAATTTGTTCTTTCGTCATAGAAAATTGTCTGGTTCCTATCGAGTTGAAAGACGTGAAGTTTGGCATGTGCTTTCAAATGGTCAGATAGAATGGTGCTTGTGACGGACGCTAAAGGACGTACTCTTGACTTTCGCTGTGGACGCAAGGTTGAAGATACATCCGAAGTATTCGGGGCACTGTGAAGATGAGATATTTCGTGTCGAATGTATTATCGCAACTGTAGGTTATGCCGCCATTTTCGGGTTACCAGCGACGACTCAATAAGCCTGCGGTCAGATTGAGAAGAATTCTTGGAGATTCAAGTTATGAATAGTTGAGAAGTGTGATTGATTTCCAATTGAATCATCTATACGGATGTGATTACAGCGTTTTCTGTCAAGTGATAAGAAAGGAATCTTACGTGTAGCTTTGATTTCAATCTCCCTAATCACATCCATTTCGCTCCCACATACCCTGAAGACTCTGATCTTTCCAGCGTTCCAACGTTCGTCAAAGTATGATGAACCATTGAGGATAAATAGAAGCGTCCCGTGATAATACATGAGGTACATAAGGTAACGATGGAGGGTGTTGCACAATGTGTTGAAGTCGAAAGTCGAAAGCGAAAAGACGAATCAGATAGCGGGGTTGGGGTTGTCGTTTGGATTTCCTCGTGTCTGTCTGGTTGGTCCAACCTACGCCCAACCACTTGAAGCCCTCCACGCATCCTGACGATCCTGCAATCCCCTCAGCAATTTGTACAACACACGCCGAACTTCTGGCATATAGTGTTCTAGTACTTCTGGCGATGGGTCTTCTCCCAGACATTGCTCTAGTGGCACTCGAAGTTCTCCCGGGATGGAATGGATATCACTGTGGTTTGAACATTACATTTGTCGTAACAGGAATACAACCAGCAGACGTACCTTAGATCAATTTGGTGGTAGGCAAAGGCACGAACGGTATTGTTGAAGTCTGTGCCAATCTGGACATAGACATCGCTGACTTGAGTCTCTGTAGCCTGACCGCGACTCCACTCCTTCAGCAGCTCTTGAAGACGCTTGGTGGCGATTAATAAATTGCGAACGCAGCTGGAGACATCGGCTTGATTTCTCTGGGTACAAATGGTTATGATTGGACGTTGAGTAAGAGTGATAACGCCAGCAGCCATAGACGAAGGAAATGAAAGATATGCGAAAGAAACGAAGATAAATGAATGAAAAGGAGATGCTCACTAAAGTACTCGATTGCGATGTATTGATATTGTTTTGGCTACCCGCCGAGGAACGCGAATTGGAAGCCATATTTTGATGGTTGAAATTTTGAAACAAATGCTGTGCAATTAGAAACAAGTATATGAGTGAACCTGAAAGAGGGTCGGAAGACGGCCAATGTGAGCTGGCCAGCAAGTAGCCGTGAAGGTACTGGTCAAGGTTTTGCAAATTTGCAACAACCCCGTAAAGCCGAAAGGAAAAGAGTTTTTTTCTGTTGGAAACATTTGAAATTTGAAAGTGTTTTTATATGAAGGTTGCTATAGGTCACAGGCTGTGATGATTTAGAAACCTATTTCATCGCCTTCAAGGCCAAGCAAGGACCAGACTTGATAGCATCGTTTTGTGCGGGATACACGGTGGAAGAACAAGAACTGATGAGATAAGCAACCCTAGTACGACAGATTCAGAAGGATCAAACGTCTATACTTGACCCGTTGCTATCTGGAAAATGAAACCTATCTACAGTTGAAGGGCTGCGACGGAGACTGATTGAGTATTGAATGACAATGACAACGTAGTGATATCCGTTTGACCTCGTTCTACGTGACTCAGTCCAGGACTAACGAACTTTCACCAAGTAAAATCTTTCGGGTACTCACATAAATGCTGTGAACAGCTGTGAATCGAGATACAAGATGCACCCACCATCAGGTATCAAACCGACTACAAAATGAACGGGTTGAAGTGATGAAACACGTCGACACGGAACAATGATTGTTAAATTGTCATCATGATCGGACTGTAACACCCATAGGACAGTCCAGACGCGATAGAAATGTACTCTGGTACTCCTGAATAGTGTGCATGGCGTGCAGTGCCCATTAACTGGCGACGACTTGACGACTTCAACGACCGTCAACAAAAAGCGAAACCAATAGACGGTCTACTCGTCAAACCCTTTGACCCCTCTAATACCTTCTACCAAACGACGATAATCGTTCAACAGTTCGCTCACTTCTGACAATTTCAGATCTCCAACTGAACACTCCAAGAAACGAGCTATTGGAGGTGCCAAACGTAAATGAGCTCTGGCTGTTGTCGGTTCTGGTGATGGTGGTCGTGAAGATCCAGGTGTCCCAGCTATCTGAAGAGTAGGAGCGGCATTCTGACCCTGTAAAACAGACAGATGATGAGTAAAACAATTAGAGAGTCGAATATACGAGGTAAATCACCTTTCGGCCAGCCAGAGTTGACATGGAAGCCAAACGATCAGTAAGGCTCTTCCTGGTCCCCGACCTCGATTTATCTTTTTTATTCTTTCCTTTGCCCTTTACCTTTGCACTCAGCATACTCTCAAAACTTCGAATGCTGCGCCCATCTGCAGCACCATCACCGGTAGCTTCAGCCTCATCTTCATCTTCATCCTCCTCCTCGTCATCAGACTCCCCCTCACTCTCCTCCACTCCACTCTCATCTCCCCGCAAAGACCTGATGGATCCCGGTCGCGCAACAGTAACTAGCTGTTGTCCCGTTTCCTCGCCACCTTTTGGCGTCCCACGACCCATATCCAGCGCCGCGGTGATGCTACGTATCGAGAACCCGCTCTCACGACGTAGAAGACCAAAGCCTGGCTTTGCACTTGGAGAAACTATTGGTACCTCTGCATTGGCGGTTGGCAAGCCCGACGTCGCCGGTGCCGTTGAAGCAGGTCCTGCTTGAGGAACCACTGGAAGTAGAGATCGTAACATCCCAAAGGATGTATCCATAACACCTGAAATGACTTTGTTGGCCTGCTCAACACCGTCACGTAACCTTCCAGGAAGGCCATCAGCTGCAGCAAGAGGTGTCGCGTTCGAGATAGGACTTCGGTTGAGAGGTATGGGTGTCAGGTCAGCGGCACTAAGGACTTTATCGGATTCCCCAAGACCTAAAGCTGCTAGGTCTACGTTCTCGAGAAATTCGGCGACGGCCATGAGATTGACGAGGCAGTAACTCTCCTCACCGCCAATAGATTGGTTACGATAACGTTGGGTATATAATAAATTGGAAACGAGATGTAAGTGGAAGGTTTGCGCTGTGAGCTGGCACATTATATGTAGGGTACGATGTAGAAGGTGATATGAGTGGTAGTTCTGGTAGCGCTGTCAAGGAAGATCCACGCGTTGGAGAATGGAGGAGGTCTTGGAAGGTCTTGGATGATGGATGAATTGTCGAACGAAAGGTCAGTGTATTGCTAGAGTGGGATTAGCGACGGTCACTGATGAATGTCTCAATGGCATACTAGTTCAGGGTCCCTCGCAAGCCAGACAAGGTAACAATCGGTGCATTTTTGCGTGAAGGCCCGTCGCAGTATACAACATGATCCTTTACGAAATCAGGCGTCAACTTGTCGTGGCTTGAAGTCGGTTCGAGGGGCAACAGCAAGGTAGACTAAATCTCCAGAGCCATTAACTAAAGAAACAAACGATGCAGGGTCATTACACACCTTCCCCGATGTTACTGATGTCAAGATCTCTGTCCATTCAGAGTCTTGATGGTCGTTCTCCTGGACTAACTTTTCAAGAATTGCCCAACCAACACTTCCCGCATCGAGACCAATATTTTGAGCTGCGGCTTTGAGATTCACGAGCTGAAGTTTGCTCGTAGCCTCCCCTTGATGCTGAGGCGAAGGGGGATGAATTGTGGTACCAGTTGTCGCGGCGGTGGGCGAGACACGTTGTCTCGGGGTGTAGGGGACGTAACGAGGAGATGCAGGACCTGATGCACTATCAAAAGAATGTCCTGGTGAAAGCAAAGGATGGGCAGCGAGCAATTCATTGGATGGCACACGCTGAATTTGTGATCCTCCAGTTCGACCAATAGATGTTGCTGGGAAGAGGCGATCACGCTCGCCATTTGACCCCATGGTGGTTAACTAGCAGATATCGTTGGCTAGGCCGCAGTCCAAAGAAAAAGTAGACAGCGTCGAGCGTCAAGAGTAGACTTGGACTCAGTGATTGTCAATGAAGAAAGACTAGAAACATCAATCATCAATCATTGCTTGTCATTGCAGATCTTGTTTGCCATCGACCACCATGGCTGAAATGTACTTTATTGGAAAAGATATTCGAAAATCACGACTACCTTCCTCAAAATACGACGGATCGAATGGATTTCTGCTCCCGCAAGGCCCGGAGTCAAGCTCAAGTTCGGAATCTTCCCTCAAGAAACCAGATTATGCTGCCTTGGACGCGCATCGTACCGCACAATATGTCTTGACGCAAAAAGACCGACCCATACCTACGTGAGCCCAAATCTCGTATATCACGTCCACGCGTAACACGGTCGTCTACAGACTCGCACAAATGGAAGCAGAGTTGAAGCCAGACACTAAGGAATCACTCCTGAAACGAATTGAGGATCTACGAGAACAACATCTCTCTGATTTACAGCGAATGTATGTCTGGCATGCGGAAGAGTACCTTGACGATGCTCACGATATGTACCTTTCACTCGATGAGCCATACTATCCAAACGGAACCGATTTTCATGACGATAATAATCCTGACACTAGAGATGAATTTGAAGTGAGTATTCTCTTTGTTTCCTGGATAATTCTAATCCATTAACAGCAATTCTACCATGAATCACACCGATACATACCGCAACATATGCGTTGGAACAACGAATTGGAAGACCTACAACATTCCCATTTCCAGCTTCTACTTCCGCTGTACCAAGAACTGAAGCAATTAGAAGAAAGGGAGGAAGAAGAACGAAAACGACGGGAAGCCGATTTCCCAGCAAGTATCGAGGAATATCGAACCAAATCCGAGGAGGTGAAAATGCGTGTCGCGCGTTTTTTAATGATGTCGCAGGAGTCGCAGCAGGAGAAGATGCTTTCCGAGTTTGGATGGGCGTGGAGGCAAGTCAAGCCACTTCAAGAAGAATTCAAGAAAAATGTGAGTCTTAATTTTGTTTTTTTAATCCTTCCACTTTTCATTCCCTGCCTCCTTCAGGACGCGTTCAAATCAGAACTCATTGTGAAAATGATGGAAATCAAGGACCCACGACTACGTGGCTTTTAGGTCTAACAGGTTGTACAGGACCCATTACGACCTGGACATTCGCTTCTTAGGTGAATGCGCCTGCCTCCTCCATATATGACGATCTGGAGCAATCCCTTCTTCATACGGCATTCGAGAGGAGTCGAGAAGATCTTGACGCTTCAGTTACGATTCGACTTTGACGCGTCGACTGGAAGGTTTACATCGTCCTTCTCTACTCTAGCTGGTCCAGACGATGCTGGCCGATATAGAAGCTTTCTTATGATGGCGTACAGGGATTCAAGCCAGTCTCTACCTTGGCGCATAGGTCTGATTTGTTAAACATACCTAGAAGAGGGTTTTTGAATGCCATTCGGGTGTATCGCGGATTCGTCCCTATATTTTTTCGACCAGTGTGCGGATCAATGAGTGTTATTACTCTTGCTTGAATTCGAGCACATGAAGCCAGACGACCCAGTAATGCGTAAGCCTGTTTAGACCTGCAGCTATTGGCATATCTCCGTCATTAACAAAGTCCGGGATACAATGTGGAGGTTTCATGCATCTATTGTAAGTTGCTCTTGACTTGAACAATCTCGCTCATCTTGATTGCTCTATCTAGGTTAGGATGCGATTTTACCATTCTTTTCTCAAGACAAGTCAATTTCCTCCCGTTTCTCACTGGTACAGACAAGGACACACCATAACAGTGAAAATGCACGACCAAATTTTCTGTCATGTCAAGCTATTCCGGCCACTGGCAACGTGGTGAGTTTAAAATTGGCAAATTATCATCTCCTGACCAACTCTATCCAGATCACAAAAGCTCATCATCATATGAGTCGTCCGCAGATGAACAGGAAATGAAAATACCTGATGATGGGGAGCTTGAATGATTCATGCAATCGTCCAACGAGGGTGATCGTCTGACTTCTTCCAGACTTTTCCAAGTCAGAAGTTGCTATTTCAATGTTCTATGATCACATTACAATCTGAAAGATACCCTGATTCTGAACCATGCTTATCTGGAAGGCTCGGATTTAGGAGCATTGCAATTGGCAGCAAATATAATCGCGAATCATTTTACTATCACAATCCCCAAGCTCGACTTATGTCGCTCGCTGTGAATGCCCTGCCATACTCATTCTGGTCCATCAAGAAGAATCACTAGCAGGCAGGCAAAGGCACGCGCAAAGGAAATCACAGATATGAAAGCTTCAGAAGCACAATTGCTTCATTCTGAACTGATACCGGCCCGTCGATTCCAATAATGCCAAGAAACATGCAATTGCACTTCCTTTCTCGACGTCTACAAAATAAGTTCTTGCTTTCTGGTAGGCTACGGATCTTTCGAGAGAAAGAGATGTCGATCTGGTGGATCCTCATTGTGACTCGCCTGGGAACGAGCTGCTAGCTGGTCATGGGAGGAGGCCACCTGGCAGATAATATTTGACTCGAGTATGTACGTATACACTATGTAGCTAATAGTAATGCTAGCGCTCCGGAGGCACATGCCTGGATATCGATCCGGGGAGTTAGCACGCTTCTGAGATAACGCCTGCAGCTGGAGGAAACAGCAGGCCTTTCATATCTAGAGTCGAGGTCTCAAACTTGTCCAGATGATGAAGAAATCTACAACTTGAAGCTTAAGAAAACACGCAAGAAGTCCACGACACAAAAATACTGCATCGCATTATACGTATGAACAAACGACCATCTCCGTACGTATCCAATAAGTAGCACACATACGCAGATGAAATCGCTATGGAGGCCGTAATCAATAGGCAACGACATTAACAGAGAGCTAAGCAAGTAAGTGTCCAGACAACAACAAACGCCACAGCACCAAACAAGGGTAAGTGGCTGCGGCGGCGTGAAGTCATGGTAATGAATAGATGGACGTGCCGGAATAAAGGTGGTACATAGTCATAGAGCTCGCGAGCAAGTAGAGGCTAGAGTATAGATAAAACAAGTAATAGGAACACAGAGAAAGACAAGTAATGACAGGACGCCGATTCTCTTGACCTTTGGATGTATAGGTAAAAGAGGGGTAGGGCATTTTTTCTGTGTAGAGAGGTTGGAGGGGGAGGGGGGAATAAGGTCTGGTGACGGTGCATAGGACGGGGACGACGAAGAAGGAGGAAGGGAAAAAAAGAGGCAACCAAAACCCGAAGCGAGGAAGAAAGGAAAAATTGGAAAGGGGGATGGAGATGTGGAGGGGGGGGGAGACGGAATTATATTAGAGCTAAAAACAAGAAAAAGAAATAGGACGAAGCGAGAACGCAAACGCAGACGATAGAATATGATATGACGGAATAGGATAGGGTAGAATATAATACGATAGCAAACGGGAATAATGAAGGGTGGTGGCCAAAGGCGAAGGATAAGGAAAAGGGTGGGTGATTTGGGTGAAGACGGGAAGAAGAGGATGGGGTATCATATTGCAATCGTTATCGAAACGTTCGCGGGGAGATCAAAGAGAGAGGGTTATAAAAGAGTGGGAGTAATGGGAAGGTCTTGAAGAGGTCACGCCTCAGTCGTGGCCGCTGGCGTCGGTGAAGTTATAGCCCAGACGCTCGACCTCTTCTCCCCACCAGCATTAGATGCAGTGCGTTCGATAGGTAATGGAGCCGCGGACGGAGGTGTCTCTTGCTGAGGTGACTGAGGTGGCTGCTGTTCACTCTCCTTCTCCTTCTCTTGTTGTTGTGGCTGCTGTTGTGGTGCGAGATGACCCTGTTTCGGGCTTCCAAGTGGACTCGGCACTCGACTCTTTTGCGCAGTAGGGCTCCCCCTCCTACTACCACCACTCTTCAGGCCCATCTGAATCTGCATCTCCTCAATACCCTTCCTCACTCCTCCCATCAACCTCTCGGTCCTCTCAACCATCTCTTCCATCCTCTTCTTCTGTGCCTCAAGCTCCAAATAATGCTTCTCCAGGTCTGCAAGGGTTGGCACACCACCGTTGTAAGTCGGTGGCGGTGGGAAGGGGGCGAGTCCAGGGAAGGTCATGAAATCGGGATGATAAGGGTAGTGAGGGTGTATCAGTCCTGCAGGGGGCATAGGAAGAGGGGAATGTGTCCGGCTTGGAGCACCTGAGCCTGAGCCGGGACGTCCACTGGAGGAGTAGCCAGGAGCACCGGTGATGACGTGGTTCAGAGGAGGCAGGTCGCCAGGAGCGCCAGGGAATGGAGGGCCACGATATTCGACTCCTTGAAGACTAGGGTGAATATTAGGCAAGTGGCCTGGTGGAGGGAGAGCGTGGGATCGAGGGCCTCGTAAGCCCATGCCCATGTTCAGATGAGGGTGATGAGGTTGTTGTTGAGGGGATACTGAGCGGCCTTCCGAAGGTGCCCAACCATTGGCGGTGACGTTATGCGAAGATCCACGTTTACGAAGGTCTCGAGCGCCAGCGCCGACGCTAGAACTTCTGCCTTCTTGTTCAGCGCTGCCCCTGCTTCTCGTTTTCCGACCAGCCAGGTTCGAGTTAGCACTGGCGCTTACAAGTGCAGCTCTCCTTACTCTCCTTTTCCGAGGTGGTTCACCATCATCGTCCTGACCATCGACATCATCATCATCTTCACCATCCATGTCGTCGCTATCGTCGTCTCCGCGGCGATCGCTGCCACTTCGTCCGACAGAAACAAGAGCCTCAGCGGCAGCTTGGTCAGTCATGCGGTGATGTGGCTGCGCGGCATGAGAAGGAGACGCGGTCGAAGCGGCTGGAACGCGTTTACGACGCTTAATGATTGTCTTTTTCATGCTGTTTGGTCGGTGTGTGCCGTGGAGTTTGAAGTACAGACCTAAATGTATGTACGTACTGATACGTCAACACATAGATAGAGCTAATAAATTGAGATCACTGACCGCATGCGTTGCAAATGTTGTTACCAACGTCATCTCGACGCCATAGTGGCGTGGTGCTGGTACCACAGTTGGCACAGTTTAACGCACCAACAGAAACACGGGCTTTCCTGCCACCTGCAGCTCCAGCAGCTTGCTGTTGGGAAGCAAGAAGTTGGGAAGCATTGGGATTGCCAATCATGCCGATACCAAGCCCCGCGGGGCCGAGCACGATTTGAGGTTGTTGATGGTCAGCTTCTGGCCCCTGTTCATTGTCTGTAGTATTAGCGCCCTCTGGACCAGGATGTCCAGGAACGACACCAGCAGCTACAAGTGCGGCAGCAGCAGCAGATTCCTGTTCGTTGAGAGACATATCGATACCGAGGGAAGTCATATTGACGTCTCCTTCAGCATCTGTTTGAGATGTCGATTCTAGACGAGATACAGCAGCCAATGCGTTGTTATAAGTAGGACAGCCTGCGCAGGCGGATGTACCACCTGTGCCATCGCAACGACCATCACCTGGACAAGTGCCAGCAGGATGAGGAGCAAGTTTTGCTTGACGAGGAGGTGGCTTTGTCGTTGACATTACAGGTGAAACCGAGGGTTGAGGTGACTGCTGATGCTGCTGTTGAGCAAGAGCAGACGGCCTCGGTTTTGATCGAGATTTTTGGTAAAGGCCTAATAGCATGCTTTTTGAGCATGTTGAATGATAAGACAAGGATAAACGCTCACCACAAGCGTTGCAGATCGGATTGCCGTCTGCATCGCGTCTCCAAAGGGGAGTTTGAAGGGTGCCACAGTTAACGCAAGGAGTACGTACAGGAGGAGCGGCGGGGAAGGTGAATTCGTTTGAGGGAGGAGTGTCGAGGACGACCGCAGGAGACATGGCGGAACGGGTTCAAAAGTGTAAACTTGCGATCCCGCTGGCAAGATAACACGGCTCCAACCAATCAAACGTCTGCCATTAATGCTGATAAACAATTTCAATCTCCGATCAAATTTCCTTCGAGATCTATATCCTCAGGGTCGCGTTTTTTTAATCCTGTTGTAAATTTTTATTTATGGTCGCAGAACCCTTACAGTAAGTGTCCTTCCATGCATACTTATTAATTGTTTTTCCAACTCCTCCACCTTTCCTCCACCAATCCCACGTTCCCATCACAAATTCCGTCGTCAACCCCCGTTTCATGCCTTTCATCCACGCCACCACATATCCCTGATTTGATGTATCTAATCTTCATGCGTGATCGGCCATCATCTTATCACTTGTTACTACTGTAACCGATTAATCATTATCTCAATCAAGCCTTTTCCCCCGAAACGGACGCGAAAAACAACCCACTTGTTGCAAATTTTTGAGGGGAAAAATGTGTTTGATTAGATTACCCCGCGTTCAAACCTTCCCATCTCCTCCCATCAATGCCAAATCTGTTGTGCGACGTGGACATGTCCGGTTTTTTTATTCCCCTTGTCCTTACTCGCGGACGCCGCACGGCGTTTTCATGTCGTTGGCCCACAAAGTAGACCTTCCCCCTGCCTTCTCCAGCACAAAAAACTCAAGGGTCTCATTCTGCCTCATTTCTCTCACCGCCTGTCTCCTTCGGAGATGCTATTTCTCCAGAAACACTCAAGCGGAGATAAGATAACTGAAACATGCACAAAAAAGGGTTCTTGACGAGATTGTGCTGACGAACGACTGTGGGAAATGGAAGATGCCGTTTGTTTTGATCTTACGTTATTTGATTGCGGTCATCAGTCCCTTTTGTCGCATGTTTTCTGCACTACGGTACCCAAGAGATTGGCCCCCACGCCGACATGAGTATACCGCTGTCCTGAAGCATGTCCGCCTTCACGTTCTCCGCGGAAAACATTAAAGCGGAACTCAAGCGGAACTTCAGAGGAAGGAACTTGGACAAAATTCATCCTGCCAACTTGGTCAATTAAAATATTATTCCACTTGCCAACTGCCCACGCAACCAAAGAAAACGCCACCCCGATCTCTAGCGACTTTCAGGGCTCACTTGAATATATCCCGCTGCGCTTTTTGGTTCCACCATGAAAATCTTCGGAACAGTCCGCAAACTGCTATCTTTGTGCTCACTTTCGTAGCTTCCCCCTCAAGTAATTCCTTGTATTAGTAAAGGACTGCAGAGTCTCAAGAGTGGATCATCAATCGCCTCCAAAAGGCGGAGCGGACTCAGCGGAGGCAGTAAGTACCCGCAGAGGAAAACTTAAAAACATATGTTACCTTGCATGTCAATACTCTACCACAAAATACGACGACTCTTGCCATAATGGTATAAAAAAACCCCGGTTCAATAATGGCTTCGGACTGAACCTCGGATATGCGCTGGCCGTGCTATACTCCGGTAGCTGGTTACGGCCAACTGGCTGTTACTAGCTGTATATTTTATCCGAAAGACGCGCTTACGGCATGACGCGTCTGGTACCCATGCATCCAAAGAAACGCGAAACGCTTTATGACCATGGTCATGGATTTATTTCAAGGAGCTTATCTGAAATCCGCCTTGTTGTGGATCGTAGGCCGGTATCATGTTCTGATCCACTGGCGACGGATCCAGAGAAGCAACGCTTATCTTTACCTGGGTCTCCACGACATTTCCATCATTGAGACGATCATTATGAAACGTTGAAGAGTGCAGGAAATCACGAAAGATTACCTTTATTCTAATTAGAGTAAGTAAAGCTCGAAATCGCTTGTGCATAGCGCCACACTTTTCTTTGATCATTGGCGTATTAAAATGTTAAAATACGTTCAATATAGTATGCTTGTAACAAATGATTAATAGGAAAAACCACATAGAGGATCATTACTGGCGAAATTCAGATGAAAACCCATCACATGGAAATGAATCTCCCCTCAAACTTCCAAGAAGCCCAAGTTTCCATTCGCACTTTCGCTACCTCACCGCCCGCAACACCTTCATTATTAAAGAACGGTGTGAACAAAAGCCCTTGCTTCACATACACCTGTAACAGATCTACCGCACTCCGAAGCTGTTCTACACGATCCGCGTCGTTGGTATCAACCATGACCTCCACGCGAAAAGGTTTTGCTGTGAGGGGGTAGAGATACCTTGAGGCGATGGCGCATGCGAGTGGACGTGCGGTGAACCGTGGTGCGTCGTAATATTCTTCCGTGTTTGATTCGAACGAGGTGATATGAGTGATTTCGAATGCGGAGGAGGGACCCATGATTCTCAAGTCAAGGGATTCAAGTGAGGGGAGGATGGATACATTTTTCTGAGTTGGACCAACTTCTAGAGCTGTGAAGAGTGGGTCATGGTCACCTGTACAATCTAAAACGAGCTCCCGGAGAGAAACTGTAACGCGGAGGATGGAAAGGACGTCGGAGGCCGTGATTTTTTGACGGGTGAGGTTTAGGTATCGGAGCGTTGATGCGTTGCGGAGGTAGAAATCGAGTGGTTGTTGGGTTTTAAGGAACCCTGCTTCGAGATCTTCACTTATGATTGAGAGAGACGAGAGAGTTGGGCAGGTGAGTCCTGCAAAGATGGTAGGGGAATATTTCACACCGTGAAAGCCAACGATGAGGGTGTGTAAAAAGGAGAGAATTACGGGTTCGAAGATGTTTGGATGGGCTGGGGAGGTGATTTCCGCTATACCAGTACCGTCTGCCATGTACACATCGTCGTCCGTTTCTTCGTTGCCGATGTCTTCGAATCCGACATAGCAGCTGGTGAGGGCAGGGCAGAGACGGATGAGCTGATGCCAGCCTTCGTATAGCATTTGGTTTGGGAGCATGAGGTGGGTGAGACGTGACCAGGGGAAGGGAAGTCGAGAAGGGTGACAAAGAGCATTGCCATATAGGTCAAGGCATAGATAACGAAGATTGGGGGCGTGTGAGAGGATGGGATAAACAGAGTAAGCACCATCGGTAGTTCCGGTGACGGAGACGTGGAAGGATTCGAGGCCTTGGAGGCTTGTGGTTTGCGCTAGGAACCAATCTTCGAGTTGTTCTTCTGATTGAACCTCGAGAGAGAGGTCTCGGACGTTGGAGGCTATTGGGTAGACTAGACTTTGGATTTCTGGGATACCTTCGTATGGGTTTTGGTGGGACCACTCGCCGAAATCGAAATTGAATTGGAGATCGATAGGGCGGTTGGGGTCACCTCGAGTTCTGAGGTCTTTCCAAAGAGCGGATGCGGAGATGAATTTTTGGATATTGGTAGGAATGGTTTGTCTGTCATCCTGAGCAAGGAGGAGACGCGACCATAGTAAGTTGCATCGCTGCGCACTGTCACGCCACTTTCTGGATACCTGGCAGAGGGACAGAGGCGCTTGTGCACGACTGGGGCGTCGATCAAAGTATGGTGGTAAACATAAATGAAAAATTTGGTCAAGCAGGTCTGGAGTTAGTTGTTGCAAAGGAAATACCGAGCGTTCTTGTCCTGTCGTCTGCCTTTCGTCCATTTTGGCCGATTGAGGCGTGACAAAGACTTGAGGTTTGGAACTTTTATAGGCCACTCTTAGCCGTTCGGCGAGGCGCGGGGAAGAATTTATTAACATCGTCGGAGAAGTGCTTTAATACCTCCAGGCAAGGAACACGCTTACAGTGCCTAAGTTCACTGCAGTCCTATTTTGGGGGACTAAGACAAGAAGATCGAGGTGTCTGAAGCCCACAAGAGAACCTGATGACCACTGCCGCATTGTCAGAAGGGAGGGATCGGAATTTCACATCACAGGCGTGGTGATGATACACGACACAGAGAACAAAAAGAAAGAGACTCTGGACCGCATGGACATACGGTGGAGATTAATATGGGGTTTTCGGTGAGAAGAGGCAAAGGCAAGCTCGAAAATAAGCAGAGACGTCTCTTCGTTAGCTTGGAACGTTTTGGGGTTGGCCATCTTGATCATGACACTGACATTTGAAGCGCTGATGGGATTCCCATAAACGATAAGATAAAGAACTGGGGAGAACTGCTGAAGTGTGCCTTATGATGACAAAGGTCGTTTCTTCTCAAGTAAGTATGGCCGCCGAGAATTGGATGTATGTAGAAGTAAAGTCAATTCTCATGATACCCATACCTGTTGTCTCGTCACTTCTCACTTCATCTCAACGCGTCGACTCTCAAGTTGCGACTCACGAGCGAGGATATCACCTGTTACCGGTTACCGGTTACGTACATCTTTGACCAGTTGCGTACGCGTCAGCGACAAGATTGGGAAGGAACTTATTCAGCAGTATGTGTCTTGGCACTCTAACTGGGCCAGTGAGTTGGTAATAACATGATATAAAACTTATCAGCGCACTGTTGATTTGCTAGATGTGCATAGGCCATGAACAAGACGGATACTTTTCCGTCTGATGGAGTCATCTATTTTTACAGCGCATACTTATTTGCCGGGACGCGTAAGGGAAAAAAGTGTATTTTTTGCGTGTGGAAGATGGGTAAAACCGTGTGGTAAGTTTTATCTAAGCATGTTCACGGAGCGAGACTTATAAAATGAGGTCAGACACGATCAAGTTGGAGCGTCTTTCTTCCCATCGACAACCTTCACAATGAGCTTGTGCAAAGATTGCATTAAATGTAAGGTATTTTCCGCCAATTTTGAGAACTTTTGTTGATACTTCTTGTTCAGGTGTCATCCACGATGGGGCTTCCAAAGGTACTGACAGGAAATCGCGCGAAGAAAGAACCTGTCCAGAGAAAAAAATTCCATTGTGCTTCTGTTCGTAGCAGGTTAAATTGGAGTTGAAACCTGTGTTGTCACTTGAAGATATTCCAACTCGTGTCGCGGTGCATGGAACAACGCAAAAGGCATGGGAGCTGATTGGTGAGTCCTCGCAACGACTCAGGTTCCTCCCCTCTTATAGTGTCCTAGCTCAGAATGGCCTATCTAAAATGACGCGCAATCACATCCACTTGGCACAGGGCGTCCCAGGTGATGGTGTCATTAGTGGTGAGCGAATTTTAACGCCTGATTTTTTCTTGGGATTCAATGGATCCTCGTTATTTCAGGGATGAGAAAAACCTCGCAGGTCCTGATTTACATCGACGTTCAAAAAGCGTTGGATGCTGGCCTAAAATTCTTCCTTTCTGATAATGGCGTCGTCCTGAGCGAAGGGATAAATGGAATAATACTCCCTGAGTTTTTCTCCAATGTCCAGGATGTTCATGGTAAAGAAATCCCTGGCTGGAAGGCTGCGATAAATCCTCCGTCATCGTCTTAAGGTGCCAATACTACTTTAGCCACTACATCGTGATATCTATGTACAATTTAAACTCCATGCATTTTCAGAGGGTCCTCAGCATAAGCGCCAAGTAAGCGCATCCGACGCGAAGCGTGCACCTGATAGATCCACGACGATCACGTGGAGTGACAGAGCCACGAATTTAGCCCTCATTTTTCGCGTTGTTTAAGTTCCAGCTTCACCATCCATTGGCGGGCCATATCGTCAATGGAGGATCTCATCTCGCGACCGTCATGGAATAAGATGAGCCAGGTCGACGATCCAAAGCTTCGTATGGCGACACGTCCTAAAGGTGCATCGACGACAAAACAAGTCGAATCGCGTCGTACAGGCATGGCAGCCGAGGACTTTGGAAGCAGCTTCACCGTAAAGAAACCAAAAGGGTCTAAAACGCCGTCTAGAAAGAACCAGGAGACTTTATTAGATTCGGATTTGGATAGCTCAGATGAATTGGACACCATAGCGTCTTCGCGTGCTAGCTCGCGTGCTGGTTCTGTGGTCGCCCAGGAGAAAGGGAGTAAAAACAACGGATTCATAGACAAGGAAGGAACCTATCACGAATATCATCCTGCTTATTCTCAGTCGACGAACGTCCTGAAGAAACTCAAATTTAACAAAATCAAGCCCTCACAAGGAGATGCTGATCATCAGCCTCTGGACGCGTCTTCCTCGAAACCCACGAATCTCAGTGATACAATGGATAGACACACCACTTCTATCTTCAGGCCAGCCCCATTGCCAGATCCTGCTGTGGCCCGCACACGCCGCGAACCTAGCTTGGAACGGAGGCGAGAATTCGGCGACGGATTTCTAATACTCCAAAAGCTCCAAAAGTGATCCTCTCCTCAGAAGAATCTGACGACAATGAGGAACCCACCAAAGAGAAACAGGCACCCAAAGCCCAACCATTTCCCATGAGCACGCAGGTTCTCGGTAGCATCGGATCGTCTCCACCAACTGCTGGCCCATCTTATCTCAAGCGCTCGCCGCCAGCTATCTACGATGAACCGGAATCTAAACGAATGAAGGAGGACGTGTTTAATATGTAAGTCCTTGTCCATTTCAGTGGAAAATGTAAATTTGACTATCTTGCAGTTCTTTCTCTGGGGAACGCGAAGAAAAAGGTAAGCCAATAGTTTCGGGTGCTTTTCTTACCTCACCTTTATTGTAGAGATAGATCCCAAAAAGCTGTGCCCTTATTGCGATTCGCCACTACCTACTCAACCCACATCCAAGCTCAAACGCATGCTCGCTTTAGCCAAGAAAAAATCAAAGCCTGAACCACGACTAGGAAACAGCCTTGGACGGACTGCGCCTTTTACAATTTATATTGCGTTGTGTCAGCGACATCAGTTCGAGAGTCAAATGCTACCAGAAGCGGAACGCAAAGGCTGGCCTCAGGAGATTGATTGGTCCAATCTTGGAAAACGTGTGAGGAAGATGAAGAGCCTACTGCGCGCGATCATCGAGGACCGTGGCGATGCTCAGTTGGATGACTTCTTAGGTGAGGAGACGGGAAGTAGACCTAGAGCTCGATGTGTGTTCTGGAGAGAAGCGTTAGAGGAGGTGAAGAAGAAAGGAGCAAGAGCCGCAGCAGGAGTTCACGCTCAATTTGCGACTTTTGATAAGACCCAGCCTGGATAGTGAGTGATGGTCACCACTTTGCCGCTCCGTACTGAAGCTGAATTCTTTTTTCTTAGCTATGGTGAAATGGGCTATGCCATTATACATCAGACGCTGTACGACTTGTTCCCACCTTCCTCGATCGACCCCGACCTTGTATCTCCACTCACGGCAACGGAATTTCTTCAGCGAATCATGGTCCCCGAAATCGGCACGCGTCTAATTATGCAGGATATGGATTTCGACGAAGGACAGATGGAAGAGGCCATCAAAATTCTAAGAGATAGCGCTACTTATGGAGTTGCTATGTTTCCGGTTGACGAGGAAGAAGCGAAAGGTGATAGTGACGATGCAGACCTGGGTGCCGCAGATATGATTGTCATGGAAAGAGCGAGGAAAAGGCGGAAGGAGTTGGATGAAACTGGACCAGCTGAGGAGAAGGAATATCAGAAGCAGACGAAGAAGGCAGAGAAAGGAAAGAAGCAGGCTGGAGGAAAGAAGAAACGGGAAGAGTCAGAGGAAGAGGTTGATGTCCCAGCGCAACGACCCAAGCCCAGGCCTCGCGGCAAAAATCTCGACAACGCGAGTGTTCGTAATTTGGAGATCGCTTCCGCTGTCGCAGACGCCGACAGACAGGGTGAAACAGCTGTCCAGGTTCCACCACGTCCAAAACCCAGGCCTTTGGGCAAGAATACTAGTAGCGTCAGCATGCGCGATGTGGAGATGCCTTCATTTTTGAGGTCGCTAGGTGTTGATCATACGCCCAAACCCGACCAAGCCCAGAAAAAGGTTCAAGACTCCTTGAACAGTGATCACTTTGGCTCTCCCGAGGCAGAGCGGACACCCATGCCACGATCAAAGTCTCGACTTAGACCCTCTCGCAGTAATGCATGCTCCAATAAATACCCCGATACTGACGAGGCTCCAAGTCGACCAATGCCCGCTAACCTCTCCGATGTTGATATTGATCCCTGCGCTACTGAAGCTTCTACCGACGCCGACTGGGATACAGGAAGAATGCCCAAACCACAGAAGAAGTCCCGAGGCAAAAACAAGTCATACCACGTTGAACTTAGTGACGACGATGTACCACAAGCCGTCCCTCCGTCGTCGTCGTCATCTTCGCGGACAACCTTCCCAATTGGCTCGCACGATAGGAATCTTGATGACTCAGGCCATGACACTCCCAAGTCTCATGAGAAGTCTAAAACCTTGGACACTATTCCTCCGCTGCAGAGAGCACGCGAGAGAAAGCAGAGATCAATGTACGTCCTGACATTTTCTTGTTTGCCTCAGATCTAAATAGATTTTGAAGGTCGCATGCGAAGCCAAAGAAAAACGAACATTCGTGGTTGCTGAGCGATCATTCTCACTCGTCTATGGAATCTATTCAGTCGTAGAACGACTAATAATCTTCGAATCACGGAAAATTTTCATAAATTCGTTGTTGCAAGCTATTAATCATATTCTATTCTGTCGTAATATACCTTATCACTGGAAATGACAGCGTTTCTAGGTTTTGTGTGTCCCCGCGCGCAAGTGTCGCATCATGTGATATGTGACAGACGCGTCTTGAAGACGGGTAATAATATGATCAACGACTTCCATTAACTAGTATCATTACTTCTTTCTAATGCCTTCTAGAAGAAATTCTGGCTTGTTACAGCGTGCTCACTCTCGAAGAACCCAGCAAAGGACTTTTAATTTGCCAGTAGCAAGCAGCTTGGTTCCCTGCTCGGATGCTAACACTAACGCTGAAGTTAACCGACAATTACCATCTCCGAACATACCTTTTGAACTCTTGGATCTCATTATAGACTCTTTTGTTGACCAGCTTCTTTTTGATTCCAATGCTAGACGTTTTGCTCTGATTGCTCCTGTTACCTTGACATCTAGAATTCTTCGTCGAATGGTCCTGCGTCGCTTTTTCCGTAATCTACGTCTTATGAATCGGAGAGAGTGGAAGGAGATATTCCAAATATTCACATCAATGACGAACGATGCTAGCCGTGAACGAGATACTGGTGACTTTCCGTGGGTAAGGTGAGTATATGCGCTCCTTGATGACTGGATAGCTTTATAAGAACACTACCAGAACCCTCTACGCCCCATCCAGGGTCATCTCGTCCAAAGCGGTCAGACTCGGACTGAGCTCCTTCTCTCACCTGCGCAAGCTCTTCATCGACCTGGCACAAGAAGGCCTTGAGATGGTATAGAAGATGTCGAGCTTGCAAATAGAACATGCAATGAGTTTAGAGTCTAGACCTTTTGGTGGCATTAATTCGATCATAACATAATGAGGTCGAAATATTGTCACAAGTTGTGATGCGCCGTGGCCAGATTAGTTACTAGTAGAACTGCAATAGCATTGTTCGTTGATCATCAAACTGATTTTGGGCCAGGAAAGACAATGGTCAACTAAGGAGTGGCACATCTTGATATCGATTTGTTCTTGTTAATCTGGAGTGGCCAGTTGGCCATGCATGCAAGTATAATAGAGCTTTGACTCGCAAAGGTCCTCCTTCAACAAACCAGTGTTGACCTCCATTTCTCCACGACTTCCCCTTTCCCCAGCCATCGCATACTATGTCTTCTCAATCAAAGACCGCCGAATTCGCCAGACTGTTCGACTTTTTCGAGCGTCTGGCTTCACACAAATCTCGCCCGTCCTCCGAGGATGAGAAACTCGATGACATTGACGCCTTGCCCATACCCGCCGATCTTGCTCCGATTATAAACAGCCTATCGAACCTCGCCAACACACGCATCTCCAAGAACGAAACGAACTTGCAGACGAAGACGGCTGGACGTAAGCGTGCCCATACAGTGTCGACGACATCCTCCCGAGAGCATAAAGAAGATTCCGAGGATTCGAATGACGAATCAGTCGAAACATTTCCCTTGACGAAGAAACATGTGTTCACTTTTCGACTCATGCTTCATAAACTCTATCAGATGGACGACTGGAAGCAGAAGATCAAAGACGTCCTGGAGCGATCACAGATAGAGTATAAACCCTTGTCGGAGACGATGGTGGAGTCCCCAAAGAAGGAGGAGAAGCAGGATGAGAAACAATCAAGGCAGGATCGTGTTCATTTTGAAGTGGGCTCGCCGAGGGAAGCGCGCAAGTCCCGTCCGCGTGCCCTCTCCACACTATCGGTGGGCAGGAATAGGGATACTGGCCCACACCTAAAATCACCAACGAAACCACTCAAGAGCCCTCCCCCGCTATCCCCTCGAACTGAGTCTTTGCGCGCGCTAAAAAAGAGGTGTATTGGACGAAGAAAGTCGGTCAATGGACCATTGTTTCTCGAGGCCGGAAGGATAGGAGGGAACTGGGTATACGATGCGGCGATATCGGCGGCGGAGGTCACTGGTCGAGACGAGGGGTTGAACCATAAGGAGGCTACTGTCGGCCAGCGTCAGCTTGGTTATGCAGCTTTGGGGGTAGCTGGTTCGAAGCAGATCACGGGGAAGCGTCGCGTCAGTCTTGGAGTGTCGGGAGTGAGCGCTCACACGGCGGAATTGGATAGTGGAGTCCTCAAAAGGAGAAGAGCATTGAGCGTCATGGATAACATGGCGCCCAACCAGATGCAGCGCAAGCGTCCTTTGGAGTTGTAGATTGAAATTTGATACCCGGACCAAGCATGGATATTTGTACTATAGAATAGTTCTGCGTCAACAATCATAGTCATATAGACAAAATACACAATTTACCTGTTGTTGCATTCGTGATCAAATCCTGGAGTTCGTCCGCCATTTTATCGCTACCGTCGCAATCGCAACCTGAAGGCATTTTTTGATGCGCGAGAGTTTGAATCCATAAAGTTTTCGTAGAAACCAGATACGAATCCCTCTGCTTTGAATCCAAATCGATTGTAGAGAAGCTAGAGTGAAAAATAATTAATTCATGACGAAGCTCCAGAAAAGTCTCAGAGGAGCTGTACCATTGCGGAATTATTCACCGAGACGTGAAGAGTAATGTCTTTTGTAGGATTGAGCATGATGAGATGGAAAAGCATGGACCTAAAATAGTGAGTAAGACAGATAGACTCACAGATCTTTCGGATGCATACCTTGCTATTCGGGCATTATCCCACCCTGCTCTGACAGCCAGGTATGTGATGTAAGTCTCTCTTGGAGAGCTTAGAATTGCCACACCAACCACCAGGCGTTTGTACAACGCGACAACGGTACAGCGTTCGGGCCAATAATCGAGCGAGTCACGAACTAAGAAATTACTGAGGGATTGCATGGGGGATTGTGGAGACCGCCTACTGTTGATTCCTTTCCAAAATGATCGCTCCAAGAGTTCATTGACTTCTGTGACGTGTGCCTCCTTGAGTGAAGTATATACTATGGGAGCCACGGTTTCGATCGATTGTTCTCTTTCTGGGCTTCAAATTGTCGTAGTCGTGAGTTCTGGAGGGATCATGTGAGGAATACTTACTGCGAAAGAGCGTAATGGTTCCGGATGTCAGACATGAGGTTCATCCACGGGGTGGTTGTTTCCCATCCCGAGTACCAAATGTTGGGATCAAAAATATGAATTGTCGTACTTGGAACATCCATGCCTCGTACTGGCACTGACCCTCCTTCCTCAACGCCGCCGCCTAGAGCTACCTTTACTCCTCCAAATGATATAGCAACATACAGGGATCTCTTACTTTTTGAAGAAAGGCTCAAAAGCAATGCTGTCTTTCTTCAGCATAGAAAGTCCAGATATCAATGTGTGTCAATCTTTCTCTGGATCTTGCTTTGACTCAATTCTCCAACTGGCCTGCAGTATTCCTATCTCAGCTTTTGCTTGTTATCACATTTCTTCTCGTAGAAGTGCTCCTACCACCGCAGATTTCCTTGTTGGCGATCCCATATCGTATGGCATTAACGAAACTGCTACCGGAGCACTACGCACCGAATACGCAAGCGATGGTCCATCCATATTTCTCTACGGGAATGCTATTCGTGGCAGTAACGACCCTTGTGCTGTTCTTTGCCAGTGGCATGTATGAGGAAAAAATTTTGTACGCGAACAAGTACGTTTTGTTGTCCTACATCTGCAAGGTCAATAATGACATCTCAATAGATATGTCCCCCATGCAAATAAGGCTCTGAGGTCGTTCAACATGTATCTCAATGTGCGAAAGCAGCCGCTGCGGTCAAAGTTTAGATTCAATCCACTTACATTCTTCTTTCCGCGACCAACGCCTCCATCGGCGCCATCAAATACACCTCCTCCACCAGCACCAGCACCAGTACGGACCCGATCTCCCTCCGCACCGCGCACTATACCAGAGATACCACCAGCATCTAACCCTCGCGGAGAACTCATATTTTCATCCAAGATTGAGAAATTGTTCAGGGATGGGTATGAGAGGCATCGTGCTGCATTTGAGAGACGGAGAGAAGAAAGGGAGAGAGAAGCAAGAAGGAAAAGGGGATGGGGATTTAAAATATGGTGGCCATGGAGAAACAAGGTCCCAGTAGCGGAGGAGGAGAAAGGGGAGAAAGGCAAGGCACTCAAGTCGACAAGAGGTCGGATGAGCACACCATTGCAAATGAGGTCTACAGAATCGAGCGCTTCACGTTCATCTCGTAGTCCAGATAGGTATTGATTTGTTGTGTATGTTGTATTCTAATATCTGGTAGACTACATAGGTCCAGGCCGCCTCAAGTGGGTCACTAATTTATAGCCCTAATCTCGAGTAAAGGAAAGCTCTCATTTCCTATGAGCCTGAGCCTCAAATATCATTGAACAAATCATGGATGTACATATGTACATCATATCGTTGTTTTGAGTGAACGGAGAGGGTATATAAATCCTACATACATAAATCCGAAAACAAATCCAAATTCCTAAATCCAAGCAAGAGCCATACCCGCAACGACGCCGATAGATACGCCCCAAATCCCATTGCGCGTTTCCTTCAGTCCAAACGCCGCACTCGAAAAGCCCGTTGAACTAGTGGTGGATGCAGGGGAAGTAGAAGAGGTCGAGGGGGCTTGAGTTATTGTGATTTGTGCAATACGGGAAGTTGTCGTTGAGGTCGCGGCAGTCGAAGATGTTGCCAGGGTAGTGGTCTTTGAGCCTGAGGCGACAGCGGTAGATGCAGCTGAGGAACCTGTGGCAACAGCACCCGTTACGGAGACTGTGAGCGAAGATATGGATTGGCCATTGCAAGATGTGTTGAATTCTGGAAAACCAAGTTAAGAGGTCAAATTAGAGATGGGAGATGGGAGGACGCGCACCATCTAGGACGGTTTGACCACTTGCGATGAGCGTTGCGGTTGGATCGATGTTCACTATACAATCGATGCAAGCCTCGAGCAAGTTGGCGTTGGCGGTAGTACAAAGGCATGCAGTCGTTGTGCAACTCTTATGAACGGACAATTAGCGCTCTCAATATCATTGAAAACATGGCGAATGGGTTCGTACTTGGATTGTCGCATAGATAGTATTACAACTGCTCTGACACTGTTAACCTGTCAGCATGACGAACCCTCGTGTTTTCACTGCCGGGCATGAATACATGTACAGACCTGAGTAGGCACATCTGTAAGACCCGTCTGACGGACCAACAGATGGCGCAACACATTCCTTGTACCAAAGGCTGAGCTCGCTGACGCTGGGAGAAGGAAGATAGAACCCATCGTGATAAGCGCGCGACGCTTTCCATGCAAGCCTACACTTACCCTGCGATACCAAGACGCCTGTGAAGAGGATGGCCGTCGAGAGAGATCGAATGGAAATCATCTTCGTTGATCGCAAGACAGAGGCGTCACCGTTGGCGTTCAACAATTTCAAAGGAACTCAAACGAGAATGTAAACGAAAGCCAAGCTTGTCGACAGTCGCCATGAGGTTTCGCCGACCAGGAACGGCCAGGGACGCAAGGCTGCGTGATGGTGGCGAGAACAATCCTGATCCCGTCAGTTTTCCTCTCTCTTTGTTCTGACCCTGAGTGGATTTGATTCCTCCAGAACTTAGACTTGGCCTCACTTGACTTACCTCGTTCTTTTCGCCGAGGCTTGAGCTTGAGCTTGAGGCCCTCTTCTTGTCATCTAGAGGACGCCACATTGGCAGATGGTGGTCATGTGCAATGCATCTTGCATAATTATTTTGGAGAAGCAAACGAAACTTCCATGTCTATCGGTCAGTACCACACCATTAGTCGACCTTCAGAGCGCGGCATTGAGTGCTGTTTACAGGCAACTTTTGAGACGGCTGGGGCATTATATGCCGCTGTCCAAGCTTTCATAGAATTACCGAAGCCCGACGACTAGGACAGGTCAAAGACAACTCACTCACCTTTGTGCAAGCAAAAGTGCCAGCGAAACAATGTGGCACGAAAGGGCTTTGTTGAACTATGGCTATTGATAAGGGCCGGTGCAGCGTCTGCCCCGCTTGTCCAATCCCACAGATAATCGAAATGAAGAAATCCCAGTGTCAACTAGGTATTCACTTCCCCTTCACCTGTTGACTTTATTGGTGAAACTTCAGTCAGACAAGGTGTCCGCAAGACTCCCGAACCGCAAACGAGGCACGGGTAGGTCGCACACTAGAATCTTTGCTGTAAAATATTTACGTATACGCTACACAGGTCTAGCTGTCGATTGTCGCCCCCTCAAATGTCACTCACAGCACTCAGGAGCTCAAGGTTCGAATCCTAACGGTACTGATAGTGGCTATTTTTCTGTTACGGTCCCACAAAGAAATCTCGACCAGTGTGGTGACGGCTTATCGGAATGCATGTTTGATCGTGCCACCTTGGTAGACATGATTACCTCCATTCCAGGTTTTCCTAGGCCTGTACCTTCTCCACCAGCCAAGCGCCACCGTATTGGACCCTCCAAACATGGTATGGGGGCATTCGCCGTTTGCGATATGGAGTTGGGCGATCTTATCCTCGCCGAGCGACCACTCTTGGTCATGCCCACCACTCTTAAAAAACCTCCGCTGCGCGATGGGCTCAATTATGCAAATCTTCCTCCTCATCAGGTTATGAAAATGGTGCTCCTTGAGTATGAAGGTTTGTTAGGGCAGTGTGTGCAGAACATGCTCCCAGAAAATAAGAAGACGTTCTTCAGATTGTGTAACTCACTCAAGGCTGAGGATGGTTATGGTCAGGTTCTCGGGCGCATGAGAACGAATGGTTTTGTGATCACTGTGGAGAAGGATTGTGACCACGCTGCGACGTTCAACGAGGCCTCAAGGTTCAACCATAGGTATGTGTACACATTGATTGTCTACATCTGCATTGTGCTTTGGCATTGATGGTTTCTCAGCTGCACCCCCAATGTCACGTACCACTTCGACGTCCCTTCCTTCTCTATCCGTCTTTACGCCATCCGCCCTATTAAATCTGGCGAGGAGCTTTTCGTCGCTTACACCAAGCATAATCTTTCTACCCGTCAACGCCAAGCCTTCCTGCGATCCTACGGCTTCACCTGCGCCTGCTCCGCTTGTTCTGATCGCAACTGGGACACGCGTCTCAAATGCATCGAGAGCAGTCTTGACGCAGGTTCTACTGTGAAAGGATCGCCGGATAAAGTATACAAGCAGACCTTGAGGTGGATAAAGGTGATAGAAGACGCAAATCTGCCGTCACTCACTGTATATTCGAAGCATGTCAGACGGGCTGAGATATTGGCGACGATGTTGGGGAAGTGGGAAGAAGCGGGGAAGTATAGAGCACTGCTTGACAAACTCCATTTTGTGGAATATGGAAGGCTAACAGATACATAATTGTACTTTTCTCTGGACACTGTATTCTTGCTTTGGATCATCTCTTTGTCCCACGAGTCTAGACTCCCAGTAAGCGGTGTCAGATATGTGTGCTATCTTATGGATTGTGGAGTTCGTAACGAATGGTAGCGAATTCGGCCGATAATTCTAGTGTTCGGACTACATCTTTCATGACTCCTCTTGCGATTACATAACAGCGTTTGAATGTGCTAGAGAACCTCATGTAGCTTGTCGCTTTCATGACAGATGGTGACTCGATCCAGGTCCAAAACTACATCGTAGCGTCCAACAGGCTTGAACACGCGCGATTCAATTCCACGGCGTCATGAACCCACAACTGTGTCCGCTGGAGGTAAACGCGGCGACTGGAGAGCCTTTCCTACGCGTACCTTATCTGGACAAAAACATCGTCATTACACCTCCGCGATTATATGATGTAGACGCCACAGTCGTTGCTTTCAACGACCCTAAAATCTATACCTGGATTTCTGGGACGCCCTTGCCATACCAGCCCGAGCATGGTCTTGACTGGCTTTCGCAGCAGATGAAAGAAGCGGAGGATATACTGCGTCATTTCGAGGGATATACAGCAAAGGAGTCATTAAAAATGACAGTTGGGTGTCCTGTTCGTATTATCCGGGAGGTAAATGAAGACGGAACGGATACCTTCCTGGGATACATCTCCATCCATCACTCGGAACGGAAGGATGTTTCCTGCGACGACATGAGAGCAGGGATACTAGCGGATGACGCGTTGAAGATGGCTGGAGACCCAGATACAGTCTGGGACATAGAAGGTGAGGGGGAAAGGACATGGTGACTGAAGCCTGACGCGAAAGTCCCAGGTTGGATTATTCCAGAGCGCCATGGCCAGGGAATCATGACGGCAGCAATGTCCTCCCTCCTTAAAAGTTGGGCAATTCCTCGACTCAACGCCCATAAAATTCAGGCTTCCGTCCTGGAAGGCAACGTAGCATGCATGAAGGTCTTGCAGAGACATGGGTTCCATTTACGGGGTATTAGCACCTACGAAAAAGTTCGGGGCGTTATGAAGGAAATTCAGTGGTTAGATTGGACGAGGCAATGACCGTGCACTATAAAAGCAAAGTTGCACCAGTGCTGAAAGAAATTTATTTCTCGATATCCGAACCGACCTGGAATGCAGGTTCTGGTCCTTTAGCTGTACACATAACTTAGAAATGATAAGATTAGACTTTGAAAAATCGCGAGGAACGCTTCGAGGCAGAAGTGCAGGCTCCATCATCGACCCATACGCCCGCAGCTCCTACGATGGCACGTTGTCAACATTCACGGGATAACCATCAATGCATGTCAAACTCACCTCCCGGGATATCATCATAAGTCCACCATTGGGCGGTCCAGAGATGTCCACTAAAGAAAGTCAGTCTTGTTTTATATATGCCAGATGTTTCGTACTTGTAAGTGGCTTGTTGACCGCCAGTATACTGTGTTTGAGATTCAGATGTACCTCAAAGAAATAGGACACAAGTTGAACGTACAGCGACATTGTTGACCCAGGCAGACACGCTAGCACAGTTTCCGGTACTAGCAGTGGTAGTGGTAGAACTTGCGGACGTGCTTGTGGTTGTGGTCGTGGATTTGGTTGTAGTAGTGGAACTGGTCGACTTGGTTGTAGTAGCGGAACTGGTCGTGGTAGAGCTTGTGGTGGAGTGGGTTGTTGTCGAAGTACTTCCGGTTCCTGCTCCCGTTCCCATAGCATTCTTGACCGCAGTGTCATAACGGCCATTGGCTAATTACCAAATAAAATAAAATTTCAACTCGCAACAAGTATACACTTGACTTACCGTACGCCTGAGATGCGTCCCAAAGCATGATACCTCCAAATGACGAATATGACGAGCGAGTCGATTGTGCGATCGAACCAAGAGTTGCGGCATCCACGTAACCAGACCCTGCTGCCGTGGAGGAGGCAGGCGCACCAATATAGACCTTGACATTAGAGTTGATGGCGACTGTCTTTGCCCAGGTGTCCCTGCGAAAAGCTCCAGGTGAAATGAATACAGATGTAGATTTTCATCGGTACAGACCATAAGCTGAAGTCCCAAGCCTATAATGGAGATATGGTCAGTGACCCACTTTGCTTAACGAGGAAGTAGTGTTGCTCACATTCGCATTACCGTAATTCTGAAGCCCGCAGTAGTTGTTGTACTGGACCACAATTTAGTGAATAAGAGTGAAACTCCCGAGCTACAAACTTACACTATGGGTTGAAAGGTCAGCGTGCATTCGTGCCGAACAGGTAGGATTTGACTTACACTAGAAATTTGCAAAACAACGGATAAAGTGATGAGCTGGGACCTTAATATGAATCCTGAAATCAACATACACTAATGTTGAATTTATTAGAGACTTTTACAATAGATTATCGACGATGCGGCTTACTTGAACATAGACGGCGTCAAACGCAACTTCATTCAATACCGTGCCAAGGTATGCATCGGGATAAGGACATTGAGGAGCGGCAGTGACATAATATCTGTTCAGAAATTGAGAAGATAAGTCGCAGAAGAGTCTCGCCGTAGACTTACTTTTTACTGGCACCACTTGCGTGGGACCGAATCTGGTTGATGAATGAATCAAAATATGCCGTCCCTCCACCCTCTATATCCAAGTCAATTCTGCAACAATTGTGAATAAGAAGTAAATAGTGGCAATGATGACAATACCCGTCGAGAACTGCAGCTCCAAATGGACGGGTGCTGCTCGATCCACCAAGGAACAAATTCCAGATGGTGTCAGCAAATGCTTGGGCCTGAGAGGCGGATGAGAAAGAGGCTGCTCCCGTTGCACCTCCAAGGCTGAGAGTGACTATCTTGCCGTTTGCTTGACATGCTTCGATGTCGGCAGCTAGGAACTGGCAGTTTGCGAGACTCGTGCCAGAGAAAACGCCAGAATCGGTGGGATTGCATGTCTGTAGGTTTTCAGTCAGTTACCGAAAATCGAGTCGAGAAGGACTGACGTTGGCCAGGTTGATTTCTGGAAGACCACCTGTAGAAGAAAACACGTTCAGGAAAGCGATGGGGATGGCATTGATAGTAGCGTCCTAAGGCGAAATCAATCACATGCGAGCAATCATCATGTAGACCTCGAATTACCTGGCAGTAGTGTGAAATAGACTGTTGCCAGTTGGCCGTATCAGAGGTATGAGTCGCTCCGTAAGAGTTCTGTCCCCAATAGCTGGAGTCTCATCAACATGACGATACTATAACCGATTACAAAGGCTTACACCGCCAACTATAAAATAAAGTGGTAAGCACACAGTACACATATCGAGGAAGGGCCATACATTATCACTTCGAGAGTTATCGAACGCCTGAACATGGCCTGCAGTCAAAGAAAGGGCAACACAGGCAGCAATCAAACCACGAAGACGTTGGAGGAAGGCCATTTGAGTCAGGAGGACATGAACGAAGTAACGCGGTCTTTTAAAGGTTGAGGGCCCCGCAATGGCGCCGCAGGTGGGCATGACACTTGTATCACGATGGATGTAAAACCCGGATTGACGTTACGTGCAGAGGAACTAAGGGACTACGAAAGCGAATTGGCAGATGATCTTTTCGACAAAAGGAAAAGAAGCCACGCACCACTAAAGGACTCAGGAATATGGGACTATTCAGGAAAATGACCAACGATGAGGGCGGTGCGCTTCACGTCATTGGAACAGACGGCTCTTCAATAAGCAGATAAGGGTGTTAACCATGCGTGCGTGCACTGTAGGAAACTCATATAGCCGTCTCTATCCTCAGGAAGTCCGCTTGGAAACTTACCGATCATAAGACTCAGTCATGAATAACATATCTGCAGGAGAATAAGCATCCGACTGTAGCACGAGGGCCAAAATGATAAAATAAAGGCAATTTGGATACCAAATAGTATACATTCCGGAACAGTTGTGCCCCTTGTGATCGTATATGGTACTGAACGCTATTCGCAACTGTTTTGAAGTGCAGTGGCCACGTTGTTTGATATGATGGAGAACAAAATGACATTCCGAGGTTCTAGGTATAATATGAAGGCCACATGGTCGACCTTGGATTATCAATCTTCACGTGGTCTGATACATTATGGATTCGTGACCATGGCACTGGTGACTGCTGTGGCCAGCGCGCCTGGGCAGAGATCGCGTTACAGAAATAGGTTCCAAGTGCACACGAGCCCCTTGCAGACAGAACGTGAGATTTGTCCGATGTAGTGAGCATGCCGCCTGAGCCAGTTAATTCCACCGGAGTCCGACGATCTTTTCGAAGAGGGTTAAAGAAATTGCCGCCGGATGGAATGAAACGGTTGTATATCGGTCCATTTGAGCCTATCGCATTGAGAAAAAACGGAAGATAGCAGGAAGATAGCAAATTCCAGTTTTGGATCAGAGAGCGCTGGTGACTCGGAGCTGACCTATTCCGGCAATGATAAGGTCGAAGCAGAGCCAGGAAGAAACGAAAGTATCGGCGGAGACATACTTGCAACAATGCAAGATACACGGATATAATACAAACTGAGAATACATGAAAAGTTGCTTGTGAAAGAGCGTAGATGTAGCAAGTATGGAGAAGCGGAATAGGCGGATTGCGATGGCTAGAAATGTGTCTGTGTAGGGATTAAGCATCTCCGACAACAGGGCTGCATCAAAGTCGAGTGACAGCCTTGGAGTCAAGGGGCATTCCTGTAAGCTCTGAGCAAAAGTTGTGAGACGAAAAAGATCATTTGTGAACTGACCTGATGGGTCAATACCATTCTGAGCGAGAATCCGATTCTGGCGTATGAGTCGAGCCTGGTCAAAGCTTTAAAGAGTCTTTTAATCTGGCGAAACGAGCAAATTAAAGCGTGGCTTACTTGACACGTTGTTGTCGCATGATCTCCCTCACCTCTTGGGTGCCTCGCTCATCCAGACCAGAGCGCGAATCGCCATCCCTTACATTGGCCTCAATGTCAAACTGATTTGAAGTCAAACCCGCGCTGATTTGCTCCGAAAAATTGGACAGAGGGGTATAATGATTGAATGAGGGGAACATCGTTCTCATTCGATCTGGTATGTGGATATGAGGAAGAATTGTTGCACGGTAACGGTAAACTGTGTATGTGCATTAGACGTCGAGCTCGCTGTGTAGCACTCATAGACTCACATGCAATGGTAAGCGCAATAAACGCTGCTACCATGGAATAGTAGAACAACATGATGTGCAAAAAAGAATGGATGTAAGGGAAAGAGTTTGGTTGTGACGAGCGCAGTTTAAATGTGGCTGTGCAGTTGATGAAAATCAAAATTAAATACATAAATCACCCCTTTATTCCTGCCACTATCTCGCCGATTCTTATAGTTGCTCTACGCCATTTTTGAATCTTGTTTTCTTGTTTTTTCTTGCTGTTATCGGCGATAGACAATATATTTTTCAAGTCGATTCGTCCAATCATGAGTGAACTCTTTGACACTCTACAGGTACGGTATCTCTTCAAGAGCAGAAAAATCTGATCAAACGCCCTCATTCTAGACCGAATTCTGCCCACCTTTAGACTCATCTTTGCTCGCTGCTTTATTGGCAGAAATCGAAACAGATGCGCAGGGCAATACTATCACCCCATCTTACCGCCAAGTAGAGGACTTCAAGGCAACTCTGCGAGAGCTGTCTTCACTAGCAGATGAATCACAGCTCGACGAATTATCGAACCTTGATATCACCTCTAATACGGAAGACACAACTAGCACACCGGAATTCTATCAAGGAAACACCGCTACCACCAGTTCTGACTCATCAGAGTCTGCACAACCTTTCAGCTCACTATTGTGGCGGATATTTTGACTACCGACTCCATTCGCGAATTGGAGGAACGTGGGTTAGATCTATTGGACTCACAGGAGGCATCAAACTACGGATCCCGAGAAGACGATATCAGTTGGAAAAAAGTAGAATCCAAGAAGAAATCGAAAAAAGCGGTCAGCCGAAAATCTAATCGGAGCAAAACCATTACCCTTGTCGATATTCGCCAAAGACAACACGCTTTACCTCGCATCAGCGCTGAAACATCACGTCCAAATGCTGCTCCAGATCCCTGGACGCAAATCTCTTCTCTCGCAACCCTTCTTGCTGCAATACTTACCCCGCATCCTGCTTCTCTATTTCGATCTTATTTTCACTCGCCCAAACATGCAAGCCCTTACCTCGCCCTCGTTGCTTGCTTAGAGTCTATATCCACCGAACAAGTTGATCAATCCTTCTCGGATGAGTACATGGACACTCTCTACAATATCGTCGAAATTATGGGCGATTCGCCTGAGTGCGAAGATGTCGATCACATGCGCCTCATTCACGACGTCGAATTATCGCTTCAGGCCACTTGTGGTCGAGGAGAAGATGCATTAGATCTTGTAAGACTTCTCAGGGAACTAGACTCTGACTCAAACCAATATTTGGCGTTGGGTATCTATCATTCTGCACCTCAGACTCCCCGAAGGAGTGCCCCTATACAGCCTAAGCGACCAACTCTTCCTAATGAGCCACCACCCATTCCACCTCCACCGCAATTGCGCTCAAGTGGGAAGCCAACCCCTCCGCCTCCAGCTGAAAAGGATCAGTCACAATGGCAGACGGTTCCCCAACGTCCACCCGCCAACAAGGGACCTCATCCTCTAGCAGCAAACATTCCAGCTTATGCAAATGTTAACAAGGTCAAGGGTTCGGGCAATACCTTTGGGAAAGGTGGTAAAGGCGATGTTGGGGAGCTTAGTGAGCCTAAACAGAGGGCGGAAGAGAATATGCGCAAGTTTTTGAGACAGGCTACGAGAATGTGGCAAAAGGGTAATTCCAAGTCAAGAGGAGGAGAGATTGCCTATTACTTCGCAGAACGTGTAAGTTTTTTTTTTCGCTAGCGCCTTCTTTCTTTCAGTCACCTTTGTCTCATCTTCTGATAGGCACGTGAGTTCCAGGAGCTGGCTCGTGCGGAAGGGCTGAATGCGGCGCGTCAAAAGGTGGAAGCCAAGAGGTAGGTTTATATCGAAATTACCGGTCGAGCCTTTCTCATTTCATTGATAGACGGGCGTCGAATAATCCTTATGAAGTTGATTTACACGGAACGACGGTTTATGAGGCGTGTGTAATCGTGAAAGAGATTCTTCAGTCTCTTCCTACTTCCCAAAGTGCGTCGTTCCTTCCATATGAATGAGCTCCGACATTGACTTTTGTATCGTTAGGCAAATCCTTGAAGGTCATCACGGGCCGTGGCCTGCATTCTGTTAATCAAGTCGGCGTCCTTAAACCTGCTCTCAGAAAGGAGCTTGTTTCGGAAAACTGGGATGTTGGCTCTTGGGAAGGGGGTCTTGTTATTCGTGGAAAACAGCGAACTTGAGTTATTTATTTGCGGTGATATCTTGTGGTCTGTGTCCTAGTTAGTTGCGAGTGATCTGGCTTTGTGTTGTCTTCTTTGTCTAGTAGATGTTGCATCCTCTGGTCCCATGTATGATAGTACAATCTAGTGTACATAACTTTCGATTTTGTATAATTCCAATTCGTATAGCTTGTTTTGTTAATCTTGCTTCAAGTTGTGCTTGGTAGCAAAGTTTCCACATGTGACTAGATCTTCTCAGTTCAGTTTCTCAGTTCCGCTTATGTTCCACATGTATGGTACTATTCCATCTGAGGTAACATCTAGGAATGAACTGGAATGACACGAGTCGAAATTGCATATGTAATTCATCAAATTTTTGCCCGTTTGATCAAACCTTTCTGACCGTCTGTGGCGCAATTCCTGAGAGAAGAAAGAAATTACCGTTGAGTAAAGAAATGAGTGGACAGGTTTTAGAGTTTCAGTCCAAAAGCATGGTCGGATAAAATCGCTGATTCATTGGCTGCGTGAAACGCCTGCGCTAAATTCAAAAGCAAGATATACCAAGGTTTCAAGCGGTCCAAGAAAAAAGAAAAAAGAGACGTCAAACGCTACTAGAGCCGCGAATCCAAAATGAGAACATATATCACATCCGTCGTGTCTGGTGAATGTCCCACTCGACATCACCAACGTGATTGAAAAATCCGAGACGAATTCCCTTCCGATCGTCACAAATGGCTTTGGACGGGCTGCTTTAATACCGAAAGCTGACGGTTGACTTGAGCGGTATGCTTGTGTTAAACGCTGAAAAAGAAGCGCACCCGGAAATTCTTGAGCTCTATATGTATCCGCTCCATTTGTGGCCGCTGGTCAGGAGCATGGCTCCAGCAAGATAGCATCAAGTCCCAAAACATTTTGTCAATGTTTGGAGGTTCCAAAAATCGCTTGTTAGCTTGAACAAAAGGAGTTGTCCCCCCGTATATGGCCAAAATGACGTCGATATCGCTCGAGATATTGGCAAAGGGTTTAAAGCTAGAGAATATCTACGTACATTAGACTCGATTGTGGCTACGATGCAGCTTGCGGTTACCTGATAGCAGACACATCCAAAGGAATAGATGTCGGAAGACTTGGTAGGTGCCGAAACGTCACCGAGGACAATTTCTGGAGCTCGGTAGCGTATGTGTCCAAAGGTGTCATTGCGGTTTATTTCAGCTTCCTGTATCACGGCTGTTATGCCGAAATCAGATATTCTTGGGGTTCCTTTCTTGTCTATAAGTATGTTCGCCTACCAAAAAAATCATATCATGAGACATTTTACGGCTGAAAAAATGAGAGATTTACAGCGTGAATGTCCCCATGAACTACGGTACTTGAATGCAGATATGAAAGGCCATCTGCAATTGAGGTCATCTGCCGAAAATCATCAGAGATTTCGCTCATAGATACGACCAGATTTTCTTACTAGCTCTAGATGGTCGACAAGCGGACTAGTTTCCAAATAATCCTCCAACGTCCCGTTATCCATCCATGGAGATAGAAGAGCGGGGATGGGAGAGTTTGGAAGTTGAGACACTCCAAGAAAGGGCAATATGTTCTCATGAGAGAGATCCTTCCAAAGATCAACTTCATGCGCGAATTGTGCGCATAATCTGCGTTGTCTCCGATGAGCATGATTCCCAGTTCGAAGGTATTTGATAGCAACTTGTTGACCGTCGTATGAACCTTTGTAGACGTCGCTAAAGGCTCCAAGGCCCAGGGGAACAGAAGATGACAATTCTACTCCAGTGAGCCAATTTCCTCCAGTGGTATCAGCGCCTAATTCAGCCTCCTGTAACTCCCAGTTCAGACTTCCTTCATAGAGCATGGGGGCTCCAATATGACTGCTATCGTTATCGAAGTCTTGGTGAGCGAGATCAGAGCCCGGAAGTCGTGTCATGGTCGTGCAGAGTCAAAACTACGCGTAATGTTAAGTCCGGGTAAATCTACAGACACATAGTTTTGACGGGAAGCATGGGCAGTGCAGATTGAGAGATTGCTCGATTTTGAAGGCTGTCCACTGCGGAAAAGGTGTGATTACACGTGATAGATTTTTTGAATTGGGCGCCTATTTTCTGATGATCAACTTGACAGCACACCAGTACAACACCTTTTGTAGTACTGCGGGTACACAGCCATTTGCTAAACATGTCATGCGTAATATTCCATCCCAGCTCAGGCTATACCCCTGTTACTATTCTCCAACTCCAATTGTTTTCAACTTCAAACTATCATGTATACCACCACGGAACTTGAAGAAAACTCGAAGATGGTGAAGGCATCCACGGACTCGTTCGAGGAGATTTGGGCCTCAGTTGTTTCTCGATATCTTGCGACTCTTTGCGACTCCGATCGTGTTTCAGCTGCATTGGAATTGGAACGCATGTTGAAAGAAATCACAAGTGTCGACGACTCGGCAGCATTGTCTGGGTTCAAGGTAAGCAGTTCTTTTATTTTCTTCCCTCCCGTACATGTTGTTCTCAACCATGTGATTATTGCCTAGCTACTGTTTAACACCGTATGTTTTCAAAGGCCTTTTTATTCTTACATCAGACGAATTTCAAACAGAACAAAGTTAATGAGAGATCAGGTGTACTTGAAGCATTGGACACGCGGCAGCTACAACGTCTGATCGACGATGTTTTTTCTGTGAGTTAAGCAAAGCTTTGTTCTCCTCTTTACTGAATCGTGCGTGGCAAAGGCCCTCCAAGCTCGTAAAGTTGGAGTTGTACTTCTGAGTGAATTTTTGGCCCGGATATGGCTTTCTACCCGACTTCTTCCGTCCGAGGTGAAGATGATTGATATCAAGACAGCTTCGTTGTACCCATTTGCGACGACACCTACCTCCAACGTTTTTGAGGGTATTTTGAGCGATGGTACACGAGTTGCAATGAAAACATGTAGGCAGAGCCAGTCCCAGCCTGCTTCAGTTGAGCACATCAAGGTGCGCTTGACTGCTCCCTAGGATTCCGATATTTTCCGTGCTGAAGTATCCACAGCGTTTCTTTTTTGAGGCATTAGTATCATCCACCACAAATCATCGCAACATCTTGCCGTCTCTGGGTTTGTATATCGACCGATCACCAAATGTATACCTTGTTTCGAAGTTCCAAAAACATGGGTCCTTACCTCAATATCTATTGCGAAACCCCGCCGTCCCCAAACTGCCAATGGTAGGTGGAGCCTTGTCATTCAAGCTTGTACTTACCGTTGACGTGTGTAATGATTCAGCTGGTGCAAGTGGCGGCGGCATTGTCCTATCTGCATTCCCAGGATCCTCCAATCCTTCATGGCGACATACGTGGAGTAAGTTGACAATGCAGGCACATCTCCGCCAGCTACTTAGTTGATCTTCTATCTATCAGATGAATGTATTGGTGGACGACTCTGGCCAACCACTTTTGATGGACATGGGATACTCGCTGGTTATGGATCCCGTCACTTCAACATTCTCGCCAGATGCACATCATTTCGTTGGCAACCCTCGCTGGACACCATGGGAGAAAGTCGCACCTACGGAGTTTCCACTCACCCTTAAAGCTGACTCGTTCTCCTTTGCATCTTTCATGCTTGAAGTAAGTGCAAGAGGCCTCGTTCACCGGAATGCCGTCAACTGATCACGGAAATCCAATCCCAGATCTTTTCCGGAGATGTACCTTATCGCTACCTCAGCAGCGACAGCGCCGTGATCGTCGAGTTTCTCGTGCGCAAGAAACTGCCCAGACGCCCCGACAATCCACAACTGACAGACCCTTTGTGGAACTTGATGACAAAGTGTTGGACGATTAACCCTATCCTTCGTCCTTCCATGGAAGAGATCCACCGTGAACTTGTTTCTCTTCTCCGAGTCTCATAGTTCCCTCATGTAATTCTTGTGAGTCCATTTTTGGCCTCCATTCTGGTCCATCGCCCGCTTTATTTTCGGATTTTTTTTTCTTATTTTGTATGTCGAGGGGGGTTGCCACTAAATATATCGATTACATTCTTGACATGCGGTATGTGCAGCACAGTCTGCAGAAGCACCTCATCTGGTGAAGTCACCTCAATGAAAAGCGCGACCTTCAGAGCGAATTGCACGATCGCTCCTGATGAGCCTCTCAATTTCACGGGCTCACTTTAGATGTTATTGAGCTGACAATGGAAGAATCCCAGGTCGTTTGCACTAGTAGTGCTTCAAACATAACGTCTTTGCTAGTATATCGGTTAGTACACGCGCCTGTCATAGTGCCACAACGCGCGTAAGCTGGGTTCGACTCCCAGGCAAAGAGTACAGGTGATGTTTCTGATTTTTTCTTCCCATTTCAATCAACCGTCTATTGTAGCAACGTCCTGAAGAGAGCAAAGAGGGGTCAGGTATATAGGTCTGGGCAAGGTCTGGGAGTTATCAACTTGATGACCAAACAAAAGCAAATATTACATACTTGACCTGAAACGTCGAAGTATAATGGTGGTGAATCGCAAATTATCGGTATCTGCTGCTCCTGCAGTTTCTCGTACTCCTTCTACTCAACCAACGCCACGTCCTACACTACAAAAACAATCAATAAACCAAATCCCAGCCACATTGAACGGCAAAACAATGTCTACTAGCCAATCTTCAAGAAAGTCTGAAAGACGACACAAGAAAAAAAAAGTATGTTCTATACAACATGTCATGTACTTTTTGAATTTAATCTATAGTAATTCAGAAGACTGCGCCACATCGGAGTTTTCTACAAATCCTATTCTTCCTCGTGCTTTCCGCATTTTCGGTTTATACAGCAACTGTCTGCAGTATAAGCTCTACATCTCAAATATGCAAACCGTTAGATGCATATCGGGCACGAATCTTTGACCCATACCTTTTACCGCCTATCAAATCTGCGATTCAACATTCCGAACCATATGTTGCACCTCTAAAGCCTTACGCTGCCCAAGCTGCAACTTTCACTCATACTCGAATTGTGGCTCCTGTTTCTACTTTCATAGACTCTTCTCTGTCTCTCTACCATGCAGAAATCGCCCCGCGGTTACATTGGCTTCTAATTGACCAAGCATGGAATGGGTTCATCAAGCCAACCTACTCTGATACCTTGCACCCGATTCTCGAGCGACACACTCGGCCGCATCGCTTCTACTACCACAAAATTATTGTTCCCAGCGCTCGCAAGCTTGTCTACTACGTTGAAGTTGCTTGTGCTCGTGTCAAGCCTCACGTCCAGCACTATCTCACAAATGCTCAAAAAAATGCAGAGACTCTCTATAGCACAGTTGAGCGCCACGCGTTGAAAATTTACGAACGTCTACGGCCCCACATGATTATCTACTTGGACCAAGCACAGAGGCAACTGCACCTTGTACTACAGACGGTGGTCGACCTAAGGAAACAATTTATCGATCCGCATGTGTCGAAGATGCTGGACAAAGTCGAGAATGGATCCGGATCGATGACGGCCAGCTCGAGCGACACCCCTTCTAGTGACGATCACCCATCGAATGCCGATACAGCCTAATACATTACCTATCCATTCCTACACCCCATTCTGAAATACTCCAACCCGACAGGGAACCCTTTATACTATGCACATACCGAAATCTCTTTCTATAAGGGACCATTACATGTATGGACGACCCTCGACCCCAGTTCTTATTCCTGCATCCCCGTGTACACATGTAATCTCCTCATTGACCGTTATCCAAATCGACCTCTGTACTTTTACTGTAATAGTTTGTACGTCGTTCATAGAAGAATTTTGAAATATCAGCATACAAGCGTCTATCCATATTGCCTATACATTCTAAGGCGTTGCTTATTATTATATACGAAGGCCTATGTATCCACTCGCTAACCCCTACCATCCCACCCAATCGCGAGCTAGAAAGATATATAGTAACTCGTACGCGAAATTATTAAAAGGAAAAAGCAAAATGATAGCACAGGCGAAAGGGAAGTAGATAAATAAGAGCAAAATGAACTCAAGCAATCAACAGCGAGACCACCATCGAGGGGTTCACAAATCAAAGCTCCTCTCGTCCTGCACGAACATTTTCGACAGGCACATCAGCGAGCTTGGCCTCGACCTCCTCCTTGGAGCGTCCGACGAAAACATCCTCCACAGGCACCGGGGCCACCTTTTCGTCGATGGGTTCTATAGGAAGAATCGATACCTCAGGCTCTTCTTCTTCTGCCTCCTCCACCTTCGATGCAGAGTCGTCATGGCCAAAAATGCCATCGTCACTCTCAGCACGCCGTCTGATGCTGGCAATGAAGATGTTGAAACCTTCAACGACATCGTTGACTTCTTGTTCAAGTTCGTTCAATGCGTCAACGACTTCGTTTGACCCTTCAGGCTCGACTTGTGATTGGATTCTTTGTGCTTGAGTGGTGAAGTTTTCGGACGCTGAAAGAATTTGAACAAGGGAGGTTTTATAAGGGAAAATGTGGACGTACTTCGCATGAGGTCGTGGTATTTTTGCCAGTCGTAGTATGTAACATCGTCAAGCCAAGCGTAGTCCAGTCCTAGGTCACCTTGTGCACGATCAGCCAAGGCTTTGACCTTTTCTGATACAGCATCAATCTAAACTCCAACATGAGCACGACGACAAACAAAAAGAGAAATTACAACATACCTCCTGAGTTTCGCGTTGGAGGACGGCAACAAACCATTCATGAACCTCCTTCTGCACATCATTAACCTTGACCGACATCCTCAACTCGACCTTCTCCACAACTTTATTCAACATCTCCAAATCGTTGCCTCTCTGCTCTTTTGTGTATTCTTTACCGGACTTTCTGAGCTTATTGACTTTCTCCTCCACGCCCTTCA
>JABAJW010017951.1:0-26589 GCA_018855395.1 Arthromyces matolae
TTACTCCTTTGCTAACTCTTTCAATAGACTGATCTCCGTTTCCAATCATCTGCCGTCATGGCTCTTCAGGAAGCTGCTGAAGCTTACCTTGTCTCCCTATTCGAAGACACCAACTTGGCTGCCATCCACGCCAAGCGTGTCACCATCCAACCAAAAGATCTTGCATTGGCACGCCGTCTTCGTGGAGAGAGGTCATAGATTGGTCGGATCGTTATAGTTCTTTGAGGGTTACCATTGTTTCTACTATCATTACTGTACCTTTATATTTGTATTTTCTATTTCTTATCGCTCTAAGGAGCAATATAACATCTTCCATGATGTCTCTCAACTTCCTATGCGTGATTATGATTGATCTTTTGTTCTGTTCATACCATCATAGGACATCGTTGCACTTGGTATCTATTTCAATTGACGAAGACAAGTGCTAAATAAAACACTTGGTGTAGGTTACAGTACATGTACAGTGGCCGCCACTTGGACTACTAATTTTGTACAATTCATTGCACGAAAACTGCGCTGCTACCATGGAGTCGGACCTTCAGAGACCTTCAGACTTGAGTCAGGGATTGTCATCATGTGACCACATATATCGTTTTCGCGAGCGCGTTGTTTGAACGTGTTATGCTTTCCCAACTCTTCCACGACCATGTCCCAAGCGCCTAGCGACCTCGCGGACGGCGTTCCATTTTCTTTGTGAGTTGGAACAATACAAAATACGACGTCGAAGAGTTAATGTGATTTAGTTTTTGCTCCCTTTTGCGTGAGATATCGAGGGCCGCTTCACACAAACCTCTTTCGAGTCATAGCTACTGGAACCCTAATTATCCAGCATTAAACATCTTTCGTCGATGGACTAACAGGCTCAGAAAGGATTTCTCTCCTTTGCCTCCTGGAACTTCTGGAACTGTCTTCAAACTGCTGTTCCCGGACGAGGATCATCATCGCAAATTTGACCTTCAGGAAACACGACTGTCTCAACATCTTGCTGGCGCATTTGGCATTGACAAGGCTCAACTTGAGTCTTGGATATCGGAAAACGCTTCAGGATGCCTAGGTGAAGAGTTGAGGCTGGCTTTGCAAAGGACATCGACGGTATGCACGCCACAGTGTAACCTGTGAAAATATCCGCTAATTTAAATCGGCTTACAACTTACAGACGGTCGATGGCCACATATGCTCTTTTTCAATTGCACAGGTCGATGAACTCCTCGACGAGCTTGCGTCAACCTCGGGGTACACTGACAGTCGGATTCGCCAGAAATATCCTCCTAACAAACGCCGAGCCAGACTCCCAATCATAAAAGACCTCTTTCGAACCCTGTCTCCCATCGACGCGAGCTTTCTAACCCAAATTATTCTCAAAGACTTGAGGCCCATCTTATACCCACTCCGTGAAACCCACTATATTGCCTGCTTGCTCGGCGAAAATTCTGCTTCTGTTAAGATGCTCTCAAGAGATGATGCTATGAACATCTGGGATCCATCTAAATACATGCTTAATGCCTACCGTGTCAAATCCGCATTCGAAGAAGCCGCAAATGAATTTGAAAAACCCCCAAATGAGCGTAGCCGCAATGTGCCCAAGATTGGTGTACCAGTCGCAGTGATTATCCTTTCCACAAGCTATTAGCCAATATCTGATGCAATCATTCCGTAGATTCCGAAATCGCAGAAAGGGAGGAGTCCGCGGCACGCGTTGCAATATTTCTGCTCTGGTAAGACAGGGCAGCGGAAGCGGCGCGAGCAACAAGTATGGGCGGAGACAAAGTACGACGGTGAACGTGCACAGATCCATGTGGAAGTGCGGCCACAAGAAACGAAAATCACCATTTTCAGCAAAAGCAAGAGGGACTCGACGAAGGATAGGATTATAATTCATGATGTTATCTATCGAGCATTGGGATTGACTAAAGATGGTGTCACTGGACAATCACGACTGCATAAGAATGTCATCCTCGATGCAGAAATGGTGGTGTTTGAAGGGGAGAAAATTGACGGTACTGTCACCCCTTCGTCCATGGTTGCTGTGTTAAACTTATGATGATCGCTCTAGAGTTTTGGAAGATCAAAGGTCTAATCGAGGAAACAGCTATTGGAATACGGAGTAAAAAACGTGTTCGTGACGAATCACAGGCGGATTCTGACTCGTATGTCTTCTTCTATTCTGTTGACCGCCGCTGATCAAGCCAAAACAGACATTCCATGATCACCTCCAACTCGCGTACCCTTCAGATGGGGCTGGTCTTTTTCGACATTCTTTCTCTTGATTCCGAATCGCTTTTAATGCAACCCTATCGAACTCGCCGCTCAATCCTCGAGGACCTTATCCATGTCACACCAGGTGAATGTATTCTTTCCCATCGAGTTTCCGTCGGTGTGGGACACCTGGATAATCAAGATGGCTCGCAACTCTGTGCATTGGAGAAGAAGTTCGCAGAGTCAATAGCGACCTTTGAGGAAGGACTGGTGTTGAAGGGCGAGGAAACCGTATACCACGATTTTTATCACCCGTGGGTCAAGCTCAAGAGGGATTATATACCTGGATACGGGGATACGATCGATATGGTGATTGTCGGGGTTACGTGGGAGAGGGAGAGAGCAAGAAAACTGAGAGGTGCGCCTTCTTTAGTATTCCAAGCTTAGTTTTGGATTTGAAATGGCTTTACTATAGTTCCTCCTTCGACGATGACAACGTTCTATATCGGCGGGGTGGAGAATTCCGACGAAATCAAACGCCAGGTATGAATTCTCAGAACTATTTGAATCTTGTAACGACTGAATTGATTGAACAGCCGTCGCTTCGGCCCCATCTTCAAGTCTATTTCACTGTTTCATATGGCTTGACTCGCAGCCAGCTTGAGGACATCAATTTTCTCATCCGAAATTCGGAGACAGTATCCTACTCCTCCTCTATGGTCAGCATCCCTATCTCTTTTTTGGCTTGCGCTGAATGAAATTCTATAGAAAAGTAATAGTATTCCGTACACCTTTAGCGTGCTTCCTAGCCTCGCGCCCCCTCGGTACATTCTCAAAACCCCTTTACTCGCTGAACTTTATGGAGATCGCTTTACCAAAGCTCCAAAAAGCAGGGTCAGTTTTTACTTCGCACTTATACGTATGTTTGATTCGCCTAACCTCATGTCATAGCACTACGAGCTCCGCTTCCCAAGAGTAACCAAGATCCACCGAACCAGTGACCGTCCGTGGACTGAGGGTCTTAATCTTAAAGAATTGCATAAAGTCGCGTGTGCTTCCGTTGGGCGTGACACTTCCGAAAAAGAGGCAAGGGACATCACCGCTGAAATGTGGGGCAAAACAGCTTCTCCTGGTGCGCGATCTGCGTCGAAGAGAAAGGCGACAAGAGATTTGTGGCTCGAAAGACTTGCTGAATTAGATGGGCGGGCTGTAGAACACAACGATGAGGAGAGCCAGCCGTCATCTCCATCTCCGTCGCCTCTTAAGCGACCATTGCCCCTGAAGAGATCGCACCTTTCATTGCCCTCTGGAAAGAGACTCTGTATCTCACAAAGTGGGAACCTGGACGATATGAACCAACCATCGGAAAACGTTTCGCGGCCACTCAGAACAACAACGAATGTCATGATTTCACAGAAGAGTGTGACATCAGAAACACCCTTTTCCCCACCTTCGACGCCACAGAGAGCTCAAAAGTCTAATTTGAAATTGAATAGCGGTTCACGCGTGGTATCAGGGCACATCAACACGCGATTTCTTGACAATGCTCTCGTATGGTTCGCAAAACCACGTGGCGAAAGTTGGATGGTGAGAAATGTTGTCTCACGGGGACAGAGGGTACATTCTGTCGAGGCATTTCTTGCCGGTTGTGGATGGTGGCCCAATTCTGGCGGCGCCAAATGGGCAACGAAAGGGATTGTGTTCGTGGATCTGACTTCAATTGAAGGGAAGAACATGACACAATCTACCGTGGACATGATTCAAGACCGTTTACGAAAGGCGCCTGCGTGTCAGACGCGAAAACCGTTATGGATTTTCGAGCAGAACCAATTTCATTGTCCCGATGCGCTGACAGAGGACATGAAGACGATCACTTTGTATTACTTTGAATGAACTCTGAGTACTGAGTTATGTACCCCTAGTATTGTTATTTTTATTTATGCATAGCAGTAGAAATTATATGCGATGTAAAATTTGCAAAACCAATTTATGCGAGGCGATAGTACAAATGATTCAGTGATTAATGTCCCCTCCCTTCTACATTTTTTCTATGATTTTCTCCAGCTTCTAATCATGATTTTTACACTTCAGCCATGCGATGATTGTCTGCGACGGCTGTATGATTGCCCTTCGAACCTTCCTTGTCAGGCTCATGATTACGTAGTCGCATCTCCACCAGGAATTCCTTGTCACGCACAGATTGCGACCACGTACCAAGAAGACCATATAATACGAGGCCCGAGCGTACAAGACCAGCAAGCATGAATATCCCGGGGTAGATATGCATAACTATGGAATGTGATAGTTAGCAGGAGCAAAAGGGCCTGGAGGAGGGCAACGTACATATGAATTTGTCATCAAGGACAATGTTCGGAAACATGTACTGCATCGCACGGAAAACCAAGCCGGGGAAAAGGATCATGCCAATGAGGCCACCAGCAAGGGGACCAATAACTTCCCTTGTGGCTTGGATTGGATCACTCTTGGACCATCCATTTTGTAGAATCTAGTGATAAGATTAGGTGCCGTGAAAGAAGCGCAAGATATGAACCAACATGTTGAATCCCATGGGAAAATTGGTTTGGTGCTTGAATTCGAACTGCGTGCAGCGCGATCTTCACATAAACCAGTCCCAATGCCCACGTATCCACAACACGAATGCGTGGCGTCAACCCAGGGTCCAGAGTAATCCGGATAGGCAGTACGATATACAAATCAATCACGAAAGATATGAGGGTTGGTATCACTACGCCAAGGAACAACGCCATATACAGAGATTTCACGATGAAGACTGCTCCTCGTTTCAACACAACGATCGGCAGATCTTGTCCCCTGTGACGTTCTCCAAATGTGCGCTGTCGCCGACGATCAAGCCGATCAATGGACGAACCAACGAGATAAAAGCCCCATAGCAAGTAAAATCCAATGATAAGGGAATAGCCATCGTGCACCGGCTCCCTTGTGAACATTTCAAAGAAGCGACGCCCAAGGAGGACGGGGAGAACCAGTGCGATTCCTAGTGCGAATGAACCTATTACCCACATGACCCCAATGAAGGAAAAAATGCGGTAGCGAAAGTGAGGTGGGATATACACCACAGCAAACTCGTCCTTGATAGCGCGACCTGCCCGCTGTATTTCGACATTCTGCTGTGTGAGAAGAGTCTGGGCGGCCTCGTCAACAGGCTGTCCATCCGCATGAACTGCAACTGTCACCCGCATGTCTCGTGGTAGGACGATATTGTCTGTAGCAGGGACTCGTCTGAACGAGCCATCCGGCTTGACAACATCGGCGCCGTGCTCATCCGTAAAACGCCAACGAATGAAGCGTTCTTCTTCAGGATGGCGATCACCAAAGAAATACGAGGTAAGCCGTAACTGTTTTGCAACAAACTTCCAAACAACTGTGGTGGCTGCCTTCAGTGCCTTCTTGGGTCGGAAATAGTGCATCGTGTATGGTAGAACAATGTGAAGAAATAGGAGGTCGATAGGGACATTGGACAAAGGTCGCCTGCAATAGGTAAGTATGTTGGCTTATTACATATAGTAAACTGACCTGTTTTTCCATCGAAGAGGGAGAACAGACTTGTGCCCAAGCTTCAGAAGGCTAGCAACGCTGCCGACTACGCAAGCAACTACACATGAATACATCAATCCACTGACGGTTATCTTCTTCAGCTGAATGATTGTCGAACGATCGAGAATTTCTCTGATAGGATGCGAATTGACGTCTTGTGGGTCTTTAATGAACCACATTGCACCTGGGCGCATTACACTCCTACAACCGGATAGTATGACGGCGAAAGCATACCTTAAATTTCATATGAGATTGCTAGTATCAAATAAGCAGAAGTATACGCACATAAACATGGTGCCGCCAACCCAATGATAAAACAGGGCCGTAAGGGGCGCTTGCGTGAAGAAGGCGACACGAGTGGCAAGCAAAGCATCGGGGAAGAACCAGACGGTACATAGATCGAGTACTATCCCGCAAGAAAGTGGAAAGCTAATGAGCTCGATGAAGATAAATGTTGCAACCTAAGGCAAGATTTTCTCAGTCAGGCAGACTTGGGACTCGAATGTTTGCTTGCTTACCTTGAGAACCAGAAGTTGCTGGCGGATTGCAATCCTAACTGCTCTTCCTGCGGCTGGGGCGTTGCCAGGAGTGACAAAGTTCAGATAGACTGCAAGAACCAACCCGACGATAGCATATCCTAAAACAATCGCGAATGCCCGATTTGAAGGCCTTTCTCCAATCGCAAGGCGCTCCCATGTTGACTGTGAGGCCTTATAACTGAGTCGTACATTCTCTCCAAAAGGAGCAAAATATGGTTCAGCTCTGTCCATCAATCTGTCAAAATACTTGGAGGTATTTGCACCTGGGGGATAGGTCGCTTGATTCGCGGGAGCTGCCGTCCATGCAAGGATCTCTTCCCAAGGGTTTTCACTAAATCGAACAACTTCTTCTCCCTATAATGTTGTCATAAAATTGTCTCAGGATCGGGATTCCATGAAGACTCACCAATTTTTGGAGCACGGAGGCAGCACCATCTTGTAATTTCTGACCATAAAGCGGGCTGGTGAGCCATAGGACGCTCGTGAAAAGAAAGCTGGTAGTCCTGAATATTGCGCGTAGGAAGGATGGAACCAAGATATCCAATATCAAGAAGACAAGACCGTCAACGAAGGGATCGGTAATAATGCGAATGGCGCGTATGGGCAGATGCAATATTTGAACTACACGTGGAGGATTCAACTAAATGAGGCCGTGATCATAAAATTCCGAACTGACGAAAATAGCAATAGAATGACGTACAGAGAGTAAGGCGGTCGTTTTTCCGATCGTGAAAGGGATCCAAATCCCAAGACCAATTGCAGTATCCATGACAAATATCATCAAGGCCGCCTGAGGTTGCATACTATCAGTGGAACCCTGAAAAGATGGACGAAAACAAGTACACCAACGTTTTGTAGAACACCATAAATTGGCCCCCGCATTCCGATCGCTGTTGCAATGCGTCAAACGTATATATCTCAAGTGATGTCTTTGCTGCTCACCTTCCATCGCACCCTCCATGTCATCTTCAACGTTACCTTCCAGTTCATCAGCCAGATCCGGGGGGATCTGAAGCGCAGGTCCCAAGTTTTGTGCTTCGCCTTGTGGAGGAGGTGCCACGGCTATATTTTCCGGAGGAGCAGCCCCTTCGGCCTCAACAATCATCTCTTCCTCTCCATGTTCTTCGGCAGCTTCCCAAGCATCAAACACGAAGTCTTCCATAGCCCCCGGTTCTTCTTCTTCATCCTCCTCTTGCTCAAACACATCGACATGCTCGTCACCATCCTGTCTGACATTGTCAATATCGCCCTCCTCGTCACCATCTACTTCCTCTTTATCAGAATCATCCTCGCTGGGGGTTTCGGGTCTAACAGTGGACTCAAGTTCACGGAAATACATGTTAAATTCCTCATACTCGCCCTCATCCTTACCCTGGTGAGATGATGAGTGAGAAGGACCGGCAGCGGGTATAGATTCCTTTGAAATGTCGTGTCCGGCCAGCGAGGAGCCCTCAGCGAACGGTCCGAAGGAGACAACGCGCGACGAGGTGGGCGGAGAGGAACGTCCGGGTACGGAAGATGTTGACAACGAGGCATTGTCATCCGTTGCAGTTCTGGATGAGGATGGAACCCAATTAACACCGTCAAAGGTGAACGGGAGGGGGCGTGGAGACGGCTGAGATGTTGTTGCCGGTTGAGGTGGTACAAATGTAAATTGGAAGGTAGGGTCGACTTGCAATGGGAGCCCCACTGACTCTGAAGATTCTTCAGCGATAGAACGCCTATTCATTTTCCTCTTTGTACCAGCCATACGCGCGGAATGAACTCTGCGTGAGAAGGCCATCCGCCTGATGCGTTCCTCTTCGTAATCCGATTCTTCGTCTTCCTCATCGTCCTCCTCTGCCAACCTTCTACGAGTGGCAGAACGCATTTCTCCACTGCTGCGTTCTTTCCTATGACTCCGTCTTGCCTTCTTCTTCTTCAAAAGTCGGGCACGCCTATAAGCCTTTTCTCCATCGAAAACGCGTCCGTGAGCCTCATGAGCTTGAAGTGCCTCCAAAGCTAGCATTGTTTCAACTTGACGGCGTGCAAGAGCCTCCTCAAGGGGATGAGGTTGTTGAGGAGGTCCAGCGGGAGGGCGAGCCTCAGGACGAGGTGCGGCATTCCCTTCCGGGGCAAGATTATCGTCGTCGAATACGCCCGGTCTGGCGTTCTGTGATATCCATTCGCGGAGCAGGAAGACGGCAACGAAAGTTAGGACAATAAGTGATGCAATTATCTGGCCAGTAAAAATGTCTGTCGATAATGCGACCCAGACTGGATGGCTTGTAAGGCGTCCCAAAAATGTCGTCGGTTGTGGTGTCAATTTGGTGGGATGAAGGTTCTGATAAAAGGGGCTTTCTTCCTTGTGAGTAGATGGGGGGCGAATGTTCCCACTTATCCACCATGCGCTAATTGAGTCGTAAATACGACAAGCGTGGTTGGAATATGAGAGATACCTACGTTGACTCGCCCATTGAAAAATACATCCGCCATGTCCAGACCGTAGCCCAAGGAAGAGCTGTGAGCCAGATGATACCAACGGCAATCCCTCGAAGGCCGAACAAAAGGGCGAAAAAAACTTGTTGAATGAGTTTTTTGACAAGGAGTAGCGTGGGCAGCGATGTTGGCATATTGGATGCATACACTGGTAATCCGTCAGACGACCAGGTACAGAGCGGCTCAAATATTGGTCTACAAACCTTTCGTAAAAGAATAGGGATGCTTGCAAACATCGCAACTCTTCTTTTTGCTATGTGAAAGCCATGTAGTGAGACTAATCAGAGCATTCAGTCGGCTGTAATTACAAGGCAAAAGAGGAACGAACCAGTCTTGATGTATATATCGTATGGTTCCCGAACACTTGCATGGATGGAAGAGGGGTTGGACTGTGAGTCTGACACCGCCAATTGAAAATACTTTATTTATTAAGTAGAGCTCTGTAGCTTATACTCCATACACATGCCTCGCACTCTCTCTCGCCTCCTGCATGACTCGATCAGCTGTCCACGCCTCACCAGCAACCTTCGCAACAAATTCTGCAGTCCACGGTACCATGGCAGTATGGCAGAGTGGAAGCTTGCCTTTCATCCCTTCAAGGGACTCGTACAGGTTTGCAGGAACCATATATGGTGCATCGGTCTCCAGAAGTATTCGGAGAGGTCCTGAGCTCTGAGAGACCATATTCTGAATCACAGCGGAAGTGTTCGCGTTAGTAGCAAATGTTATGACTCCCGTAATCCCAATGCGTAAGTTGGGGAAATGGTCCAAGAGTCGCTGTGCAAAATCAGGAGAGTCGGTGAAGCAGTGAATGTGAATCTACAGTTTGATAACACGATCGTCAAATCAGGGCATCACTTTGGTAAGTTTACCAACACACCTTATGGTCTACGGGAACTTCAGCCTTGAGGATACGCTCTGTATCCGCTTCCGCCTCGCGAGTGTGAATTGTGAGAGGCTTTCCCAATCTAACCGCATGTCTGAGTTGCCGGGTGAAAACTTCTTGCTGGATTTCTCGCGGAGAGTTGTCATAATGATAATCAAGGCCCATCTCACCCCAACCAACACATCGTGGATGAGCCATTGCTTCCAGGCTACTCAACTGTCAACAAGATAGTGAAAAATGAGTTGCAAAGGTACTAACATGTCTTTCTCTACATCGTCGTTGTAGGATTTAGCGTCGTGTCTAGAGAACTTTCAGCGAGAAGCTTCAGGTGCCATTGAGTAGCGCTTACGGATGGACACCTTATGGACATATGAGGGTTTACCCGGCAAGAAATAAGTCCAGACTCACCCATGACAAACCAGTAGTCCATGCCAGACCATATCGTTTCGCGATCCTCCTTCGACAACGCGCTATCAGCGAAAGTTTTCCAAAGCGGGCGAACTGGTGCTTCACACCACACATCGACGATGGCCTCAACATGACGGCCCTCATAGAGCTGTTTCACAAAGTCATAAACGTCCTGTACTTTCCCCTCCTTGTATCTAATCCGGTAAAACTCAAAAGTTGACGCCAAATGGGTATGAGTGTCCACTATTGGAGACGTCGAAGGTGGAGCAGGGAGTAACAGGAAGGATTCCGATGGTGTACTGGACTTTTTCTTGCCCATGGTTTTTCTTTTAGCGGTAAAGTTTCTAGTTCTTGGAGAAAACGAGTGGACGAAAGGAAGTTGAACAAGACGGCGATAACACAGTGACCGAAGAAAGAGAGAAGTCATAAGCTATTTTTAGTACATATGTAAATGAGCATGAATTTTCATTCCCAACAACATCACGTAAGTACATAGGACTCTTATATCGACCTCGAGTTGGTATGAGTATACTTAGGCTTGACAGAACGGGCGCGGCACCCGCATAAACCGTCACGGTGTACAGCCCTAGCCAGTCGTTGGCCGGTAACAAATTTAAAGAAGTGGAATTATCATGCAACTGATTTTTTCCGAGTATGAGCGATATATGGGTCTTTGAGGAGCGGGTCTTCTACGTATGCGCAGTTCTCTCAAGTTTGTTCAACCGGCTTGAGTGAAAATTTCTTTACACTTTTTTTGATATAGTAGTGCGTTCACACATTTACAGTCGTGGCACCCGCACAGCCGCTAGCAAAGAAAGCGACCTGGCAACTTGATCAGAATGTAGGGACTCAGGAGCGCTCTGGACTGCCCAGAAGCGGGGCCCTTGACGTACATAGGTCTGTGGCCAGCGCTAGCGTGCTTTGAACTGTCCAGGCCGTTATACATAATATCATCGTTTTTCATACTTCGCAGGCCTACATAATAAGGAAGTAAGTAAGGACTGAGTAACGACTTTGACATTTTCCCTCTCGTTATGAAATGATCGGTGGCGCAAAAATCCGACCTGGTCCCTTTTTGTCCTGCCAGTGAATGGCGGCCGTATCATTTTGATCGACTGAGAATGGATAATCGATTCTAAGTACGCCCTGAGTACGCCTCATCAAACAATTGGATACTAGGCATTAACAATTTGAAATTTTCATTCTACATGGCAGACGATTTTTTTTCAGACACGTCAAAGGCTATGCACTTTAGATGGGTTGAAGGATGCCGGCAGTGGCTGCTGTAAATAAACACTCTGTTATGCTCCGAGGCTTTTGGTTTACGCAGTGATATGAGTCTCGACAGCTTGTATAACATGTTACATTTTATAACTTTAAGCAGAACCAGATAAATATTCACTTAAATTTGTTTTCTCAAGAAAGCGAGACGAGTTAAAATGCAAAGGGGGCGCAAGACAAGTCAAAGGACAGCTGCAAATATGTTACCGCAGAAAAGGCAACGGGAGGCAGCTTCAAGATATTCTTCAACAACCCAAGAGTGGGTAACCTTCGGTAGCTGCACAGCCGCGTCCGCGTCGGAGGCACGTAGAAACGCTTTGCGCCTGCAAATAGTACACTGTCGCACATTAGCCGTTGTTAGCAGAAATGAAGTGATAGAGCATCGTTCTAATCGGTCAACACAGCATTCAGTCATCTTGACCTAGAGGTTTTATTGGAGTACGTACCCCAGCAATGGGCGTTGGCACAGATCGCCTGATCTCCACTTTCAAGAAGAATTACAGCACCACAAGCGGGGCAAAATTCCCCCATAAGGTCGTCTGGTGAAGTAGACATAGGTCCAGAAGAGGATAGGGCAGTGACCGCGCGCTCCGTAAGACACCTGGCCTGATCTATGACATCCTCTGGGCAGCCAGGTCTCTCTGTCTGCTTTGCCAAGCGTAAGACAAAAGGTATATCTCGCCCTGCCAGAGGGGCTCAAGATAAGGGTTTTGATGCTTTTCAAGAGATAGAACGCTCACATGTCAGGAAGTGAGCTACGACGAGGAGGTGGTGCATCAAAATGCGCAGTACAGCATAGGTGATAGCATCAGAGTATCGAGCCACAAGTCGTTCACATTTGAGACGATCGGCGCAATCAGGCAAAACCTATTCGAAGAGAGCTCTGGTTATCATAACAACACGAGCAGAAACTTGGGCCGACATGCCTGGAGCAAGAAATCGAAAGTTACGAGATGCATCCGGAGACGTAACAGCTGGCTTGAGTTTAAAAGATATTGTATAAGAGACTTTCTAAATTCCAATCGTAACCTGGGGCCGGACAGAGTATTCGATATTTCGCCATCCAGATTATGTTCAATGTCTAGGCTCGAAAAAGGTTCGATCACGTTGAGTGCGTCCGGATATAATTCACGGCGAGTCGAGAGGTGAAAGAGATAGGGTGAAAGTTGGTGGATGGGAGCGCCCCCGGCTAAGAATGAGTAAGTCATCTCTAGCAGAAAAAGCTTCTCGGCCCAACCTACCCGTGTTTGCTGTCTGGAGCAGGAATGAAAGCTCTTTGATAAAATAAGTCTTTTCGGAGGATTTCCATAAGGTTGCCCCTACGAGCAGACTATGCTGGTTCGCATCGTAAGCGTAATCAAGGTCTGTGGGATGACGTTCCCTGCTCAGAAACGCAATTCTCAGTTTACGAGCTTACGTCAGAAAAGAAAGCTGCTCACTCTTGACACCAGAGCAAAGAGCCCGGAGAGCCATAAGGTAGAAGTCCGCTTATCCTATTGACATCTGAATGCTTGATCTTTCCTTCTTTTGTGAAGGCAAATGCCTGGCGTAGGGTCTCGGTCAATAAGCCATCGTTGAGGTCATTATTCTCGTCGGCCCCTCCCGGATCCGAAGAGATGTGATGTATAACATGAATAGAGCCATCGCTGAAACAGACGATCAAAGTATCATCGGCTTGTACATAGTGGACACCAGTCGCCGGATGCAAAGGAGAGGAGGCTGCCGACACCCGATGCGTATCGAGTGATATCGTACGTGCGCCGAACCAGCTTAAAGCCGTGGAGGGCGGCGCTACGAGAGTGATTGTCCCTGGTTTGCAGGCAACGGTGATACGCTACATAGAAAAAAAATATTGGTGATACACCAGTCGTAATGTATGAACGCCCCTTACGGTTTCTTTGCAAACGATCCATGTCAAAGTGGACAAATGGCGTTTGTCTGGGGCAACAACTTCATTTATGCATGGGTGAATGGAGTGTTTAACGCTATAGGTAGGCACAAACCCCCCTGAAGAGACAGATGCGAGAGATTGGGTAATCGTGAGAATCTTGACGCTACCATCAGCGCATCCACAGGCAATGCAGGCCTCACCTGCACAAAATCAGCATGTGCAACTCTTGAAGGTCGAGTTAAATAAGTTACATTTGCCCTTTTCGACGTTCACCCATGGAGAGAAAGTTACCAAAGTAATCCAGTGATCAGCGACCTTGATGCGGTCTGTGTCCCGTGCACGTTCATGGTCTAACCTGCGGGGAATGGGAGGTCAGAAATCGCCAGTGTCTAACAAAACGCCTTTCTGAACCTGAAAAACACGAGCATCCCTCCACGGGTGCCAACTACCAGGAACGATCCATCTACAACAGGTGCAGGATCGATACCGAAGTTCGCCTGTCGGGACCATGTTACGCCTGAGTATGCGAAAACGAGAATATAAGCTTTCTAGCTAAGTATTACGAACGAATCAAGTCATACATGTGGCTTGTGCCTGAACACCATGTCCATCTTTCATTTTACCGTCGATGTCAAAGATGGGTGTTAGTTCTTGAATCTAAGTACGATAGCCATCGTACTCCAGTCTGTTAGGTCATAAGTAGTCTGTATATCATCGACGAGTATGGTCGTTTGCACCCGACCTTGAGAAATATTCCCCCAGTTTTGAATGCCTTTTCGGTCAAAATCAATGACTGTACGAAACCACTCAACGGGTTTAGCGTGTGAGTTACGCCCAGATATCGGTGGTTTTAATGCCATTGAGGCAAAGTTGGGAGTCTGAGAAATGATATCGTTCAGTAGCACCCACGCAGTCGCCAGAAGATTTTACCATGATATAAATCACGCATTTAGTAAGAATAAACAATTGACCATCGCTAGACCACTGAAGGGAAGTTGTAGAGGATGGCAGGACACCAGGAAAACTCAAAGTGGTGTGAATCACTGGACACGACATTTTGCGAGCAGTACCAATTTTGTTTGAAGCTTGGAGCGTAGGAAGCTCATAAACAAGTTTCCTTTCAAACGAGCTTGCGCTCTTGACGCATCAGGGCAGTAAGCAGCAACTTTCTAAGACTTTGTCAACACCAGGTCAAACGTCAACCAAAAAAAAAATATGAAGGTGTCGTTGTGAACTTGTTAAATGCTGCCGAGACCAGGCAACAATAAAAATTAGGCACATACTTGTCACCTGCAATGGCTTGCAATGCTTTTAGCGTTTGACGCGAATGTGTTCGAACGTTGAACGCGGTGTAACTGTAAGTTCAGTTCAGGGTTGTCACACCGTCACGAGTCACATTATGAATTTCTTTGGACGATCACACCTTTCACTGCTTGCCACATGCCAGCCAGTTCAAGGTACCATTCGATACTCCAGAGCCTGGAAAACTTATAACCCGGCTACGCGGCCATGACTGTCAGTTTACATCGCGACCAATCTCTGCCGTTGCTTAAAAAAATTACAGGATCTCACGTATTGTTATTTGCATATGACGCGGCATGATCTACAAATTCTGGACACAATCGAAACCACGGATTACATGAAAGGAGAATTATCGGACGAAGGTCTTTTGTGTTCAACTTTGTGGTTGGCTTGATTTTCAGAAAAAAGAATTGTAGAGCTTGATATTCCATACCATATGGTTCCTCCAAATCCTGACGATTCTGATAGTATGTCCCGTCCGCCAGTTTTATATCTCTCATTTCATAATGGGCATAGTTCTACCTTCACATGTCCACCCATCATACCCCTACGGTAATCCCACGAACATCAGACATCCCGCGGCAAAACCTCGCCCTCCATATGATCCGACTTCGCGAGCGTTATTTGAAGACATGGGTTATGCTGGCGGGGGTATCAATGGGTCCGTCAGGTGGAGAGATCTTGCACTCGAGGTACTGTTGCCTATCGACGAAGCAAAAGAGGAAGCAATGCGCGCCATGCTTGCAAGGAAGATGGCAAGTGGAGCATCCAACCACAATCCGCAACCCCAGCAACAGCAGCAAGCACCCCCTCAGCCGCATGGTCAAACCATTGACGAAGATGACGATGAGGAGGAAGAGGAGGAGGAGGAGGAGGAGAACAATGAAAGCGGTGGCGATGAAGAAGGGGAGGGTGACTTTAGCGAGGAAGAGGAATAGATCCTATACCATTTCACGGTCATGGGATATGTTTCTTTATTTCGCAGTTATCGTTGCCACGAGGGCATTGGCGACATCATCCTGAAGGAGATCCTTTGCGCCACCTTCTTGGTCAACAATCCACTCATACGCCTCTAACAGAAGTGTGTCCGTCAAAGGCACGAAATGTGCGGCTAGAACGCGAATGATATTCGCGACTCGCGATACCGCATTCCTCGTCGACTCGTCAATATCCTATTTGTCATGTTTATTCTTGCTGTAGTTGTGTAGAACAGGATTGACGCACATCATTGAGATTCGAGTACACTGCTTCCGCATCAAAGCCTTCTTCACCCTCCTGCTCATCCTCTTTCACGTGCTTGTTCACCCAGATGTACCCATTCAAGCCCAAGATGAGGTCAACTCCGCAGGGCAATGAGATGAAATGCGACTTCAACCGCCGGACTAGGATCGGGGGAATCATAACGAGCTGCCCATTACGCAACTAGGAATGTAATCAATGAAGATGCCTATTGGAGATGATGCGACTCACTTTTCCATATTTCAAAGATCGTGTGTGTAATGACATCGCACCATCTGCGAAAAATGCTTGAACCTCTGCGACCAACAGATCGCCCTCTTCAAAAAAAGTTCTCATCTGCAGCTCATCGCTTTCAAGTTTTCGCCGCTAACGCAAAGCATCTTAGTATCTGAGAAGGAGGATAAAAGAACCATTCTACCTGTACACCTCCTGGCAAATTGACTGAGGACAGCATTAGCACAGCATCCTGTCGCGAATTCGCGTCAACTTTCCATCGACGGGGTTGAACCTGACTAGGGTTAATTTGCCATGTCTCTTGAATCAACGAAGAGCACAACCTCTGTTATCCGACCTACAACAAGATCGCCGACTTCTGGGTTATATCTGCGTAGAAACGTTACTAAGGTGCATAGAGTGACTGGAATGGTTTGCGTACCTCGTTCTTGCAGCGCGGACAGTGATCAACTTGTTTACCCGTTCGATTGTACCCGCAACGGATGCAACGACCTCCTCATTATCTACATACGTTCCATGGCCTCTTTCTTGTGAATCAGTGTCGTTCCACTTCAAATTTGATCGCACCTACCTCATATACTCCTGAGAGGATGTCAATGATTCACCTGGGTAGGTCAATTTTACTCCGCCTAGGTCGAAAGAGTCTTGATCATCCATGTCCATCATAATGTCTTCCACTACATCTGGATGATGTTTTTGTAGCACATCGCGAGGAACATCGGGCTGCAAGGGGAAAGAAGTAAAGAAAAACATGAGAGTTTTGTGGCACTTGTGGTCAAGAACCAAAAACGTATTTCCGCGCCGGGGTTAGGGTTTACTTAACTGTAGATCCCATCAAACCAACATCAAACTTCTCTTGAAGCTGTGTCTGTCAATTTTTAACGGTCTTCTTACCTACTGGATCTAAGAAATGTCTTGTTGCGGCGCAAATTACGCCCACACCACCTTGTACTGCGGTCCAGGCATTTTATGCCGAGTGAATTGTGGAGATTGTGAGAAAGCGTGACAAGTACAAATTTAAACAATTGTTTTTAATGTGGGTCCATCGCCGCCGTGTTCTGCAGATACTGACGTACCGCTTGTAGAATTTCTGTAGATCCTTCTTCACGGTGTTTATTCCTTTTCCTCGGTTTGGAAGAGGTTGGAAGCTGTTGTTGCTGTCTCAAGAGATCTTGCGACTTTCAAAATCTTTTCCACCGGCCCATCTGGGGCTGTCCGGTCAGCTCCGCCACATATACTTAAACGTTGGCCATGCTTGGGGATGGACACTCGTCGCTAAATTTTTACCTCCGAAGAAGCGTTGCGAGGGTGAGGGGCAGCTCGGAAGCCAAAGGTTACGGATGCACATGGAAATTTGATACAGTTGGGCTCATCAATAATTGATCCTCCTAGTCAAAGTCCTCGTGAGGTCCCTCGTCACCAATCTGATTACTGATGATCATATGATAAAATAATCTTGGGGTCGACCGTCGCTGAGTTCGCTGCCTAGGCGTGATGCGCCCTTTTCTGCTTTGGGGACGTTGACATGCCAGATTTTAACTACAAGCTTAGCCGTCCAACACTCGTCGATCTGAAACAGTGAAGCTTGCTAAAAGTGAAGTGATAGATACAATTCTAGATTGTCTAGGACGACTTGGCTACATGTCAAAATCTATGGGAGGTTATACATGCATAACAAGATGCAATAACTTAACAAAAAAAAACTATGGCACACGAGTGACAAAAATGCGGTATAGATGTGAGCCTCTGGAAAGCTTGAGCTTATACTTTTGGTAATATAGGAATGTGTAGTGCAACTTAGACACAGTTGGCTAACGGTCTGCTTCGGCCCTTAGGACCCACTATTTGTAGGCGAGGAAGTAAGCTGATAAAGCTGGGAGGTCGTTCGAGCCCGCGTCCGAATACCCCTGCCTTCGAGATCCATTGAATTTGAGGACGATAACGGTGCCACACCAGTCTTTTGCAGCGGCACCAGAGGTAATGTGGAAAATCGCCCGATTGACAGGAGCTCCTTTTTGAAGAGCAGATGGAGAATAGTAGAGATGCAAGGGGAAGCGGAGAGGTTCTCCATTGAGACCTTGGGTCAATACGATACCCTCGGGCTGACTGTCGGAAAAATAGGATTGTAGCATAGGAAGCGGGCACATTCCTTGAGAGGGTTTGTGAGATGGTCGACACTTCACGGTTATGATCCTTGGACGTTCTAATGAAAACATGATTAAGAGTCACATTTTGCCAAAGCAGCGTGACTTTGACGAACCTTCCTCAGGCGCGAAAAGAATTGCCGAAACCTCAATGAACTGTGGCTCAGCGGGTGGAGGAGTGGCGATCATATTCATGTTGTACCCACTCGAAGTCTGAGCTGGTATGCACTCGTTTCGGTGACGTTTCCAATCCTAATTACCGGCAAGTGTGAGCAAAAATGACCGAATTTAAGGTTTAATAAGTACACACTGCGTGAAGGTGCTCTGGACTGCAATACCATGCGCTTTGACAGCGACTACACCACATGGATGTCGGAGAGCAGCAAAGGGTACACGGGTGGTTGATCACTGGCATGGAGTTCATGTTGCGCTGACCGAGTTCAGAAGGAGGTGGGATGATTAGGACAATAGGAAATTTGGACGCGCTTTAAGATGTGTGGTCGGGCCGACAAACTGACTGCAAAAGAGGTGCGTAACAGATGCGTAACCAACGTGTAACCGTGTCAGAGTTATAATTTAAATCATCCAACGAGCAAATCGAGATCAGAACTTTTTGGTCTCAGGGTTTTCAACAATTCAGGAGGAGATATATCAGGCACACATACAGTATGGTAGAATACAAACGGGAAAAAAGAAGATCGGGATCATAATGCAAGAAGACTACTGTCAACAACGACTCACCTTCGTTTAACGGTTGTGTGGCAAATAAAGACTAAGCAGATCGACCAGTTTCAGAAACTCGGTGACGGCCAGAAAAATGCTCACACTCCGTGTAAATAAAATTTATTATATTATAAGAAAAATTGCGTGTGTACTACATGCCATATATGGGCCCGTGTTTCACGGCCCTCCGGCCGATGCGAAATTGCGTAACGAGTCACGGGCTCCGTCACACACACGACTTGTGGTTCGAAAACACCATCATCTCTTCATCCAAAAATGTCAGACGATGGTATGAATATCGACGATGGTATGTTGTGCATATTTCCTCACAAAGGACCTTTTTTTGAAAAAAAAAAATCAAAGCTGGCGGTGCTGTGAGAAGAAGAGGCAGAGGCTTCCAGAACACTGGTTAGTTCGAAAACTGCATATCTGACCAAGTTGACCGACCTCAGGGCCAGGAGGTGACGACGCGCCAATTACTGCGGAACAAACCTACGATCGCGTTGAAGCAACACATACTAACTCTGACACGAGAGCAGCGCGCTGTGAGTTTGTCCATAATTCTCACCTGGCCATGGACTTAGTTTGTTCGAATAGCCGTCGAAGGATGGATAGTCCTTGCTACCAATGTTCATGAAGAGGCCACTGAAGAGGATATTACCGACAAATTTGCTGAATTTGGAGAGATCAAAAACTTGCATCTGAATCTTGACCGACGCACAGGTTATGTCAAGGTAAGAAGCATGTTGTTCTTAATAAGGTATCCATCTTTACACAATTCTGGTCATTAGGGTTATGCTCTCGTTGAATACGAAACAATGGCCGAGGCACAAAAAGCGATTGACGGCGCATCTGGAACGACACTTTTGGAGCAGGAGATTCAATGCGATTACGCCTTTGTTCGACCTCCTCCATCTGGACCGAAGAAAGGCAGAGGACCCAGAGGCCGAAGCGCGAGCCCTGGGCGTAGAAGATAGCCAATCAACCCCGTATATCCTTAGGTTCCTTCAAGAGTTGCTCTATAGTTGGACGTAAACAGAGTCGCCGTTTCCAATTATTTCCTTGTAATTTAAATGTATGATGCGACAGTCTTGAGAACCAGTGAAGTCTAGTCGCAAATTGAATCGAAGGATGAAAGTCCCCAACGTTGCCGTTGAATGTTGAAAGCTCCGTGCCAAATATTTGAATTCTAATTACACAGTGCAACATTTCACACGCTGAACCTCTGTTCAAACTGACGACTTTGTTCCAATTCCGGTTCAATTCCTGCTTCACTTTTCCTTGCTCAGTTCGCGTATGGCTAAAGTTACTTCGACCCGCTCTGACAGTCAAAGCGACGACGGAAAATCGAAGCTGAAAAATGCTGACAAGGATGTCATGGACGTCGATGATGGGAGCCAGCAAGACGATGCTGATGAGGAGAATGGCGAAGAGTTTGAAATAGAGCTCATCCTAGATGCAAAAAGAGGATCTTTTCCCAATGTGCTTACTTCTTCTTTTACTCTGTATCTTCCACATCGCCCTGACCTCATTTTTTTGCAGGGGCGGATTGGATATTTTGTCAAATGGAAAGGGTATGATGACAGTGAGAATAGTTGGGTAGATGAAAATGATGCTGGGTACGTGAACACATCTCATGTTTCGCGTTCAACGCGTCAATAATGTTTTCCTAGAAATGCAACTAGTCTTATTGAGGATTTCTGGAGGAGAAATCCTAAAAAAGCTAGCAAAACAGGCCGAAAATCACTAGACGCGAAGGCCACGCAAAAACCAGGAAAGCCCGCTCCTTCTGAAGAAATCGAAGAATCTGCAAGCGTGGCGACCAAGAAACGCGGCAGGAAATCACAAGCTGACATCGATGAGAACTCCCGTGATAGAACGACGAAAAAGTCGAAGAAGAATGGTGCGAAACCTGAAACTTTGTCCCCTACTCCAGACCAGGTGCCCGATATTGGAAATATGAATCAATACATGAGCATTGTGAGCTGGGAGGACCTTGTTGATAGCGTTGAGACCGTCGAACGCACGCCAGACGACAAGCTTATGGTTTATTTCACGCTGTGAGTCCCTTGTCCCTCTATCTCTCCTCGTTTTATTCATAACCTCTGTCAGTAAAACTGGTGAGCGTGTTGTGGAAGATTCTAAGATCTGCCGACAACGTTTCCCGGATCAGGTGAGACTATCGACTTTTGTCAAGCCAGTCAGCTCACAAGGTGTTAAACATTTTAGCTTATTCAATTCTACGAGAACAATTTGCGCTGGAAAGCTGCGCAATCCGAAGAAGACGATTCCTAAAATGCCGTGCTATTGCGTGTTGTATATCTGATTCCGATCCTTCGTATATCTTTTCTCTTGCCTCATTTTCCTTCTTTCGTGTAGTCCATAGTGTGTCCGTCTATCGGCGATCTTTTATCTTGCTACTTAGGGGTCCATAAGCCTTGCGTCTGTATAAGCTATGGTCAATTATGCCTCCTGCATTGATGTACAAGCTTTTTTGCGATACCCTGGCTGCCTGGCATGTGTGATCGCTCAAACAAAGGCCCTTCTTTCTCCCGCCACAGTAAACACCGTCGAAAGGTTGGTGCACGGCCCCTTGTTCTAGTCTTAGAAGAGAAATTTGACTTGCACCACAACAAGGGTTTCGCGTATCGCAAATTGAATCATCCCCAAAAACCTTTTGCTGGGTGAGGAGTTCTTCTTCGTCCCGACGATTCCGGGTTCCGATTCGGGAATATCGATTATGGTGTGGCTAGTGCCTACTAATGGACATGTTCTCGTGAACCTCAGGCTGAAACACGAACTTCGAAGATACCAAATCATATTCGCTATTTACTGATTTGCAATTGTTTTGTCACTTGTGTCGTCTGTTGTGGACATGAGTGGTTTTGCCAGCGCCACATCAGATCAGGGACGCGAAGACATTGGCTGAAAAGGGGACAAGGGACGATTGATTTAGAAATGACTGGTCAGGCTGTTGAGGCTGTGGTTAACTTATATGGGGACCTCAGTCAAAGACGGCGAGACGTTCCTGAAAACTTTTTGCTTTTGCGTGTTGCATGCATAGAAAAACCACAATTCGAATCGAGAAAATTGCAATGGACGCAGGGATATTCATGTTTCGATAACAAATATGACGAGTCTTGGATGAGTCGTAACTACTTCAGCCGTCTTTCGCCGTCAAAAGTAGCTAAGGTCAGGCCGCGCCACCGCCGCCTCCTGCCGTCAATGATGAGATCGTGTAGTTTGCTGGTATCCGTCTTCGGCCTCCGTATAAGTAAATCCATGTAACTTTTGTTATCATTGCTTCTTAAAAATTTACAGGAGAACAGTTTATAGGAACAAAGCTGGTGTCATTGAAGAGGTTCGGCGCTGGGTCTAAACGAAATTTGGAAGCAAAACCTGCATCGCATCGGTGCACGAGAAAATGTGTTTATGTTGTCCAAGCCAGGTCCAAGCCGTGTCGGATTTTAGTTCGAGTCAAATTTCGTCACGAGGTTGCAGAAGAGAGTGAAGCAGCAGTAGGAAGTCCAAGTACACAACAGGATCCAACTTGGAGTAGAAACATTTCCGGACTAGAATCACTTCAAGAGCAATGGATCGTCCTCACCATCATCAGGATCATGACCAGAGCCCCAGATTCCAGTCGCTTTCTTGAGTTCAAAGCGTTTCCTCCATTGGGTGATAACCTTTTCCTTTCGTCGAGGGAGGATTGGGGACGGAGGCGCCGCCACTGCCCATTCTTCATCGATCCACTGTCCCTTCAGTAAGAGCTCGTCATCTTGTTGTTCCGTTTTGCCCAACGTGATCGCACTAGCAGTAAGGACTTCCGCGTTCAAACATTTGGTACCGTCCGCCATTTCAACATCCACAGGACAGGCCGACGAGTCTGGTCCGTAGATACAGTCCGCTCCAGGCCGAGCAACGACGGTGTCGCTTCGTTCTCTCCGGGGTCGAATCGAACCCTGAACGACGGTGCCACTCCTCGTCCGTCGAGGACCTTCTAAGGAGGAAGCGGAGAGGTCCGACGCGCGAATGGTTCCCCGTCTCTTACGACCATTAACAGGCTCAACAGAAGCATCTCTGGTCTCTGAAGGACATAGGTGGAGCGAGGGCCTCGTGTCGACCTCGATATCCAAGGATCTTGATCGAGAGAGAAGACCAAGTTGTTCTGCATCTATCGATGAATCTCAGTAAGCTCGTAATACACATTTGCATGATACATGCCGTGATCGATGCCAAGGTCCAGCCTGTTAAAGAGTCCTTGGAGGGGATCCAAATTTTTTGACGACGGAGCATCGATCAACGGCGACTTGAGAGTAAGAGCAGAATCATGGCCTTCGCTATCTTGATTATATGCAGTTCTATCGGAAGGTTTTGGCGGAGAAATAATGCTGTCGCTTTGCCAAGAATCGAAGAATCCAGAATCGAGCGATAAAGGCTGAAGTCGTGGGTTTTCAGAAGTTGAAGTTGTCAAATCTTGAATTTTGTCCTGAGCGGTCGACCGTTGCTTGAATGGGGTTGAAACTTCCAAGGCTTCATTAAAGAAGGCTTCATCGTAGTCCATGTTGCAAGAAAGCTGAGAAGGTGGGCGATTGAAGTCGACGACGATGTGACGATTGAAGGCACCTGGAAAAAAAAAGTCGACAGAGGATGAGATGATCTGGTCAGATAGGCGTGCTGTAGAGGTATGGGAAGAGAACCAAGCATCTGGACGCTGTATAGTAGCGCTGGGAGCAGAAGGACGTCGGGCCTTCAGGGATTCATCATCATAAGGCCGGGCAGGAGAAGCCGTGGCGCTCTGTGTCTGATTTTGTGGTTGAGAACAGTATGATGGAAGGTTGGCATTGAAATGTGCATCTGAAAGGGCCCGTTTTCCGTTGATAGCAGAAGCTTGAGCGCGTGAGGCATGAGCAGAATGCGCATTGGCGGACGATATTGGACTTGAAGGTTTCGATGTGAACGGGCTTGCAAGGGTTCCCATATGCGCAAAGAAAGCAGAACTGGATGGCCGAAAAGTTTTAATGTTTTCCTTCTTCGTCGCTGGATTTGGAGGAGATCTAGGCAAGGGTGATATAGCATTTTCTTTAAGATTACTTGAGCTCGTTCTCTGCGATGGAAATTTGCCTCGACCATAGTTATGCGTACGACCCGGACGCTTATTCGACGACACGATAGACGAGGCAAAAGGAACAGGGGAAGAGTCGGTTTTTGAAAAATTATTGCCCTTAGACGGTTCCAGTTCGAAAACCTGTTGCTGAGTGAGACTACTATTGTACGGCGTTCTAAGTTCTTTTCGGCGAGTCTGAGTAATTGGAGACAGTGTTCCTTGAGGCGATCTAGATGCATGATTCTTGTCTAGTTTCAACTTCTTGAGAGCTCGTCCTGCACAATTGTCAATCTGCAGGCCAGAAGCACCGTCAACGCCCCAAGATTGCCGCGATCTCTTCTGTATCCTACGAGACATCTCAGACAAAGAAATTTCTTCTTCAGGGTCATTGATAGCTCGAATTGGCGACGATTGTGTTCTCGGGTCCACATGCCGTAGGTTATTCTTCTTTTTTCGAGCATATGTAACGGGTTTTCGTACCATGAGAGTAATTGAGATCGGTTGACCCTGTCAACATCTGATAATCACAATCATCACCATCGGCTTCGTCCACCCGTGACAGTATAACATTAACCTGGGCAAGTATAACTTAAATCGATTCAATATGGCTTCTGGAACTGTTTTCTGGCTCCTGCGTCGTGTCAAACTATGATACAATGAGATATGCCAAGCCAGGAGGAAAGTCTGTCATAAATTTTCATTCTCACGATGCAAATATGTACTACATCCAACTGAAGATGAACGGAAATTGAAGCCCAGATTTGGCCCAGATCACGACAGTGTCCGTCTAGCAGAGATCTAGACGACCTCCAGCCCCCCGTTTTCATGTTAGACCTTTTTTACCTATCAACGATTCTGAATTCGTACAGGAGAACAGCGTCACATTTTCTCGACGGCTTCATCTAACCCTTCAGATGAATTCATAGAATGTGCTCACAATTGATCAATTATGTGGACCTTCGAGATTAACAGCCCTTGATTGCAATATGATCAAGGGTTAATCTGATACTCTGTTGCTCGTAGATTTCGATGTTCAACTTCAAACATTTACAGTAAGGACGCGGATGCGCAAATTGCACTCTCATGATCATGAAACCAGACGATATCGGCACCGTAATGTCAACCCTTCCCGAGCGATGGGAGAAATAACATTCAGTTTTAACCTTTGACCCGTGCTCGAATATTAATCCTGAAATTCCCATAAGAAAAAAGAAAAAAGCCGAAACTTCCACCAGTCATGAGGCAGGCACACAACTAGATATATGGGTCGTCTGACGACCATTTGCCAGGGCAGAAGGAACACTAAGGAACATCGGAGGAACAGTGAAAACTAGTAGTGGCGTGTAATACTGTATACTGAAAGTGGAAAGTGGTTCATCAGTCCTCATTTCCATCGATACCGGCGTCATCATCGTCTGAATCATCCAGGGGAATGAAGCGTCTTCCTTCTTTCTAGAAGAAGTTCAGTGAAATTCAGGTCCTATGAAATAAATTCTCACAGGCGGTGAACGTCGCTCTCGAATTTTTGACTGTGGCGCGATGCCAGGCGATGATTTCGTGGGGAATGATAAATCTGATGGTTTCCTAGAAGTTTTATCATAGATTATCGGTTTCATTCTCGCCTGGAGAGGCAGATGTACTGTCGAAGGTTCAAACCCAGAAACTGGGGATGTCCCATGTTGCCGCAAGGGGGTCAGCGGAGAGCGCTGAAAACCGCTGTTCAAGTGTTGCTCAGTCGATAACTGAACGGCATCATGGGTAGCTCCAAGAAGAACGGGAGGAAACCGGTTACTGTTGATAGGCGAAAAACGGATAGGGCGAAAGGCGATGGTTGCATGCGTTTGAGACGACGTAGAAGTGGTGTTGGAGACCGTGGAAATTTCTTGAATGCGGCAAGGGGTCCGTTCCTGCGGTGGCATCTGGCCTGACCATGGACGATGTGTCAGGGTGTGGGAAGTAAATCGAGGCTCCGTACGATCCGGGGACGAAGTAGCACAAGCAGGCGAAAACATTGGCGCAAATGGCGGATGGGTGGGTCGACAACTTGATGGTTGTAGACGCACGCCGTTATTGGGTCCTGACGACGACAAACGCTTAGATGGAGCGACGGGCTTAAAGATCGATTGGGGCGTACTGGTATGGACATTGATTTCGTAGGCTGACGACTGGTATACCGGGGATTCCGAAACTCGTGGACTCGGTACCGGGATGGTGTCTTGTCGAGCAACTTTCAACGGAGTGACAGTGGGTGGGATAGACTCGCCGAGAAGGGAGGAACCAAATTCCATTTGTTTTGGATGAGCGGTAGACACCATGCGTTTGAGCTTTAGCGACTTATTTTCATCTCCGGTTGGGGTTTCCCGAGCTCTTTTGCGGTGTGAGGGTGGAGACGAACGATCCGATGATAGAGTCGACCCGGAGCGTTTGCCTTTTCGCGCCGAATCAGTGGCGTCCGACCCAGTGGAGCTTTGAGATGGAGGCATCATTGTTTGAGCAGGATGATGCACCAATGGTTTCATGAGTAATAAGTCGGTTATTTTATTTCGAGAAGATTCGACATGGAGGGGAATAGCCTGAAGCAGCGG
>JABAJW010017951.1:26859-39087 GCA_018855395.1 Arthromyces matolae
CTAGATGCATAGAGACGTCCTTTGAAAGTCGATCTAGTTGTTCCGACTGCGCTGGTGCGCCTATAGATTGTTGCAATTGACTTTGAGTACGATTGACTGGGCGCATATATCAAGAGGATGAAAAAAGAACAAGAGTAGCATACAAACCTAGATCAACCATCTCTTCAGTCAAACTCTCGTGTTCTCGTTGAAAAAGTGTCTTGACAATTGAAATTTCACGTCGAGCCTCGTCTATGTCATTGGCCAGTTTATCGGCGTTTTCAGAGAAACGATCAAGATGGGCTTGTGTATCATGAAGCAATATCCTCATCGAAGTACCGTTCTTGTCCAAAGGAGTGATTGGAGGCGTTGCGAGACCAGAAGTTGGGTTTGGAGGTTGTCCTTGTGGATCTCTTCGAAGTAGATGCGCCCAAAGGCTGACAGAAGCTGTTGTTCTCTCAGGTATTCCATGGTTCTTTCTGAATTCTTGGGCCGGCTGCGACATCGTCGAGGATTTAGTCGATTCGACGATTGATGAGCGTGACCACAGAAACAAGATGTTGGACAAGATGGAGGTTTCTGTTGATGCCACTTCGCAGTCACTGTCAGCGTACTTTGTTTTGGCTCCACAAGATTTTCTGGTGCATGACTTTTTTTGACCCCTATTTACCAGCCTAGAGAGCCCTGTTTTAACTTTCGATTGACATCAAGCTCACTGGTGAATGTGCATATTTCAAAACATCCGAGGACACTACAAGCTTTCAGTCGACAAAAGAGTTGTATATCGATGCATTTCGAAACACCATTGCATGAAAAACCAGTATACAAGAAATGTGAAGCTTCGAGACGCAAGCCAATTGAAGAGTGCTGGTGAACGTTGTGATCGTCAACGACTGCCAGTTTGTTGACCAAATAATAATCGGATTGACCGTGGGAATATAGCAAGGTCAAGGTCGCGCGTCCAAATCATAGTCCAGTGTTACGACATTCACGGGCACCATGGCGGTCAACGTACAGGTGTCCGGAATGGACAAGATATTTCAAGAGCTTAAAAGCAAAGATGCGGATAAGAGGTTCGACGCTGCCATGGACCTTAGACGTTACGTATGCCTTCTCAGTTTCTGGTACTGTTGCAACCTATTCATCCTTCGTCAGCTCTCTACGGCAGTAGTTGAAATGTCATCGGATGCTGCTGGAAAATTATGGGACGACAATATCAACCGTAGACTGTTTGAGCTTACTCACAGCCAGCACACACATGAAGCATTCGGTGGTTTAATGGCGATTAGTACGAGGATTCAAACTGTTGTGCGCCTAAATTAATGCTCGTCTTTTCATAGCCCAACTACTCGATGTACATCCAGAGCAAAACATTGATTCTAAACGAATGTTTCGATTTTGGAACTACGTCAAGCACCTTCTACCGAATCCTGATGTCAACCTTATGCTTGCGGCTTCGAAAACCCTCGGACAGATTGCGGAAGTTGGAGGCGCCGCATTTGGGGAGCGATTTATGGACAAAGAAGTGCCAGCAGCCATCGAGATGATGCAACCAGATAAACACGAGTCTCCGCGATACGCTGGGGTACTGATCCTTAAGGAACTGGCGCGCAACAGTCCAGTCTACTTTCACTCGCATATCGGAGTTGTTCTCGACAATATACTTGTACCACTTCGCGACCAGCGCTTGATAGTACGGGAGGGTGCCGCAGAATTACTGGCTGCCTGCCTGGAAATTGTGACTCAACGAGAGCGCCAGACTCGAAGTCCATTCCTCTCCAAGATCCTACAGGAAGCCCAGGCCGGCCTCAAACAATCTCAACCCGAAATCATTCACGGTTCTCTTCTCACGTACCGCGAATTGTTGCTTCATGCTGGAATGGTATGTGGATCTTCAATGATTGTTCCCTAGCTCTGATAGATTGCCAGTTCATGCGCGAGACGTTTCTGGATACTGCCGAGCAAATCTTGCGATTCAGATCCCATCGCGACCTTCTCGTCCGCAAAATGGTCATCACCATGATCCCATCCGTGGCTGCGTACGACACACAGACGTTCACAGAACATTTCCTCCACAAGGCTATGGCTCATCTCCTGACGGCTGTTGAGAAACCGAACGAGCGCACCTTTGGTTAGTACTTTTATCAACCATTCGTCCATATACTACATGAACCCCACTATTTAGCTTTTCTTGCCATTGGACATACCGCATCTGCAGTTGGAAGTGACATGAAACCATTTTTGGACTCTATCATGGCGTTCGTCAAGCAAGGGCTTCAAGTCCGAGGGTTTGTTACATCGGCAATTTTTCAAGCGCTTTTGTTTATTTATTTATGACAGGAGAAAGAATGCTCCTTCAGAGGAACCGTTGTTCCAATGCGTCGGCATGCTTGCTGCGGCTGTAGGACCAAATCTAACAAAACTTTTGCATGATCAACTCGATTTGATGCTTGCCTGCGGCTTGAGCGAATCCCTGCGACAAGCTCTCGTCGCGATTGCACGGTATATCCCACCACTTCTGAGGACAATACAAGGTGCGACACGACATGCGACGAATGATTTCTCAAAGAGACTTATGCTCCTGTCAGATCGTCTCTTGGATTTACTTTCTAGCATACTGAGTGACAAGCCGTACAAGCAGCTAGGGGCACCTACCCTCGGTCGTCCAGAAGTGCCTGCCATGAGCCGAGATTTGAATTCAACATCAGTCAGTCTTCTCTTCTGCTCATTGCTCATTCTCATTCTCATTCTTTTTCAGATGCCTGCAATGGAGAAGAGCTCAGAGCTTATTACCCTTGCATTGCAAACGTTGGGTTCTTTTGACTTTAGTGGTATGTTATTCATCTATCATTATCCATTTTTTCTGTGCTCTTAGTGCGTTTAGGACATGTACTCAATGAGTTTGTTCGCACCAATGCGCTCCCATATCTCGAAGACGATAATCCTGAGGTTCGGCGGTCAGCGGCGCTTACTTGCTGCCGCCTTTTTGTTCGGGATCCCATATGTTATCAAGCGAGCAGTCATGCTATAGAAATCATTAGCGATGTGCTTGACAAGCTGCTCGTTGTGGGCATTGCTGATCCCGGTATTGTTCTAATCATCATTGTCTTATCTAACAACTAACATAGGCCAGATGCGTCCATTAGACATACTGTGCTCTCATCCCTCCACGAGAGATTTGATAAACACCTTGCGCAGGCAGAGAATGTGAGGTCACTCTTTATTGCCTTGAACGACGAGGACTTTGAGAATCGAGTCGTCGCTGTGGGTCTCATCGGGCGACTTGCCAAACACAATCCAGCATACGTGATGCCGTCTTTGCGCAAAGCGCTCATCCAGCTCTTGACGGAGCTCGAATATTCAACGGTTCTGTATGTTGCAGTCATCTTCATGTTGATTTTGTTCGTTCACAAATCTTCATAGTCGAAATCGCGAAGATTGTACGCGACTTTTGACCTTGCTGGTCAGTGCTACTCAACGCCTCATCAAGCCCTATGCTCTTCCCATGCTTCGAGTGTTGCTTCAAAAGGCCAATGACCCCAGTCCAGCTGTGGCTGCCAATGTACTTATGTGTCTTGGCGAGCTCACTGTGGCCAGTGGCGAGGATGCCACGCCTCACATAAATGAATTGATGCAAGTCATAATGACCCGACTCGCAGACTCCTCCCATCTCAAGCGAGATGCTGCCCTTCACACTCTCGGCCAACTGTGCTCAAGTACAGGCTATGTCATTTCACCGTTAGCGGACCATCCGCAACTCCTCGAGCTTCTTGGGAGAATACTTCGGACGGAAAGTAAATCGCTTGTCCGACGCGAGGTTGTGAAAGTCTTGGGTATTATGGGAGCTCTGGACCCATACAGGAGAAAGGTACGGCGTATATTATCTTTGACACCATCAGGATTGCTAACGAAAATGCAACAGATTCGTCCTGAGGGGGAGGCGAGCGAAACCGCAGTCACTGCAGTCAACCAAGTCCCAATTAACCAAAACACCGGTCCCACGCCGACTGACGATTATTTCCAATCAGTTGTGATTAGTGCACTGCTTGCGATTTTGAGGGATGCGTCCCTCAACACCCTGCACACCAGTGTCATTGAAGCCATTATGTCCATTTTCAAAACGCAAGGATTGAAGTGTGTGACTTTCCTGCCACAAGTGAGCTTTTCCTTCAGATTACTGTTCACTGTGTCTGAATGTTAGCACTTAATAGATCATTCCCGCTTTTGCAGCTGTCAGCCGTGGTCCTACTGCGCGTCTGAGCTTTTACTTGGAGCAGCTTGCAATCCTTGTAGGCATCGTAAAGCAACACGTTCGTAACTTTATGCCAGACATCTTTGGTCTGATTTCGGAACTCTGGGAGAACACAACTCTCCAATTACCTATTGTTGTCTTGATAGAAGCTCTCGGCAAAGCGCTTGATGCTGAGTTCAAGCCATTTTTGCCAACTACCCTGCCGCTCATGCTCAAGGTATTCGAGGGGGTAGACCTTTCAGAGAAGAGGACAGATACTCAGATCAAGATCTTTGATGCCTTTCTCACCTTTGGGACCAATATCGAAGAATATCTCCATCTCGTCCTTCCTATCATTGTCAAGTCGTATGAGAGGTCAGAAGGCACGACAGCGCTTCGAAAGCGAGCCATCCAGACTATTGACGGGCTTTCCAAGCGAATAAATTTCTCCGATCATGCCTCTCGAATTATTCACCCTCTGATACGTGTGCTCAATGAACCAAACAACGAGCTTCGAATGGCCGTCATGGATACTCTCTGTTCACTTACTCTGCAACTTGGCTCTGACTTTGCCATCTTTGTTCCAACAATCAATAAAGTACGGAGCATTACACTGTCTTCGTTCAAACACTGACCAAATCACTGTCAGTCTATCATCAAACATAAGATCACTCATCCCAAGTACGAAAATCTGATTGCCAAGCTGTTGAACGGCGAATGTCTACCCCAGGAAGCCGGTATTCTGGATATCCTGTAAGCAGTGCCCTTCAGTTCTTCCCTGCCTTATGATTGAAACAATCAAATTGAAAGCAGCAAGGCTCCTGAATTCTCTGCACCTGCAGAAGCTACAAAATTGGCCGTGAATCAACAACACCTGAAACAAGCCTGGGATGTTTCGCAAGCAGCTACCAGGGAAGACTGGACAGAGTGGATGCATCGTCTCAGTGTAGAGTTTATGAAGGAGTCGCCATCCCATGCTCTTCGCGCTTGTATGGGACTGGTCGACATCCACCCACCTTTAGCGAAAGAACTGTTCAATGCCGCGTTCTTATCGTGCTGGACAGACCTGTATGATCAATATCAGGTTGTTTTTTTCGACTTTTCAATAAAACTTCAAATCAATGCTAACAACTACATTTCAGGAAGACTTGGTTAGGTCAATTGAATATGCCATCACGTCTCCGACAGCACCGTCTGAGCTAATCCATCGACTCCTGAATCTCGCTGAGTTCATGGAACACGAAGAGAAGCCACTACCAATTGAGCACAGGACTCTCGGCGAATACGCAATGAAATACTTGGCTTACGCAAAAGCTTTGCATTATAAAGAACTCGAATTCTTCTCGGAATCCTCCCCAGCCGTCATCGAATCACTGATATCCATCAACACCAGACTTCAACAGCATGACGCTGCGTGGGGCACCCTTCTCACAGCACGCGAACAATACGATGTGACGAAGCATGAGGAGTGGTACGAACGCTTAGGCCGGTGGTCGGAAGCCTTGATGGCCTACGAGCGGAAAGCAGAAATAGATCCTGACGATCAAGACGTTCAAATTGGCCGGATGAAGTGTTTGCATGCTCTTGGCGAATGGGATCACCTTGCTGCGCAGGTGGAACAGACTTGGTCCAGTGCAAATCACGAGTACCGACGAGAGATCGCTCCTATGGCGGCGGCAGCGGCATGGTCTTTACTTGAGTGGGATCAGATGGAGGACTATATCAACACCATGAAGGCGGATTCGCCAGATCGTGCATTTTATCGAGCCATATTGTCTGTTCATCAGAACCAATTTCCGAAGGCCCTGATGCATATAGCGAAAGCTCGGGACTTGCTGGATCCCGAGTTGAGCTCGTTCGTTGGAGAGGGTTATGGTCGTTCATATAAGTAAGTCGCCACCTTTTTTTCAGCGCAGTCGAAGGCCTAAAGTGTTCTTCTAGCGTAATGGTCCGTGCGCAGATGCTCTCGGAGCTGGAGGAAATTATATCCTACAAACAAGTCGCCGACCAGCCAGAGCGTCAACAAACGATGAGAAAAACTTGGATGAAACGGTGAGAATTGTTTTCCAGTAAAAGATATTGCCCCACTTATAGTATGACAGACTTCGTGGTTGCCAGCCTGATGTCGAAGTATGGCAAAGGATACTGCAAGTTAGAACTCTGGTGCTTAGCCCAGAAACAGACCCAGTCATGTGGATCAAATTCGCGAACTTGTGCCGTAAATCGGAGCGTATGGTATTAGCTGAAAAGACCATCAATTCTCTTCTTTCTCCAACATCTGTACGTTGCGCAAAGACTCCCGAAACCTCTTTGCTAATATAAATCCAGGCTCAAAGGCATCATTCTCAACTCGTACATGGACATGCAAAGGCTCCACCGAATGTTGTTTATGCACAGTTGAAGTTTATGTGGGCGAGCGGTGCAACGCAGGAAAGCCTCGGCTTCCTTCGCCAGTTTTCAGCAAGCCTGTCAAGAGATTTAGCGGTCGAAACTGGGGATAATCCAGTCCACGTCGATGTGCCAAAACGAAAGCTTGACGAACTTTCAAAGCTCCTCGCACGTTGCTACTTCAAGACAGGGCAATGGCAAGTTGAACTCGCTGATAACTGGGGAGAGGTATGTCGGAGATAGCTATTTTTCAACGCGCGACAACTGACAGACTTTCGATAGCGGAACGTCGAAGACATTTTACACTCTTACTACCTCGCTACACATTTCGACCCCACTTGGTACAAGGCATGGCATACGTGGGCACTGGCCAACTTCGAAGTGGTTGGTTATTTGGAAGCGCAGGCGAACACCTCTCTTGAGGGCCCAGGAGGTGGACTAATAGCTCACGTAGTCCAAGCGATAGACGGTCAGTGCAACCTTAGATCCAGGATGGTGCTTGATTCCTTAAATCACTTGTTAGGTTTCTTCCGTTCAATTTCCCTTCGGAACGAAGAAGCTCTGCAGGATACATTACGTCTTCTAACACTGTGGTTCAAATTCGGATCTGTTGACGATGTCAGCAATGCGATGGGCAATGGTTTTTCGACTGTCGAAGTGGATACGTGGCTTGTCGTGATCCCTCAGGTGCGTTCATGCTGCGGATGACTCCTGAACTATCTGAACATTGCGCACCTAGATCATTGCACGGATTCAAACGCCGCACGCTAATATTCGACGAAATATCAACAATCTTTTGGCCGATGTCGGAAAACATCACCCTCAAGCCTTGATTTACCCTCTCACTGTTGCCTCCAAATCTTCTAGTGCTTCTCGTCGCAATGCAGCCCTCAGTATCATGGAGCGCATGCGTGAACATAGTCCGACAATTGTATCACAAGTGCGTCTTTTTATTTCAACCTTTGTCTCCAGTTAATGGTTTGTCCTTCAGGCCCTAATCGTTAGTCGCGAACTAATACGGGTTGCAATTCTGTGGCATGAACTTTGGCACGAGGGCCTTGAGGAGGCTTCCCGGCACTTTTTCACAGAGAAAAATCCAGACGGCATGATTGCGGCATTAGAACCTCTGCATGAAATGATTGAAGCCGTTCGCATTCTTTTATAAGGTCCAATGACTTACGCTGACAGTCTTCCAGGGCCCTACGACTGCGCGAGAGACATCATTTGTCCAGGTGTTCGGGAGAGAACTTCATGAAGCCCGTGAAGCTACTCGGAGATGGCGTACTCACGGCGATACCAGTGAGTTAGACAAAGCGTGGGACATTTACTTTGCTGTGAGTTCCTTAAATGGACTATCAATGTGCCAAAATATCATTTCACAATCTACTAGATATTCAAAAAGATCGAGAAACAACTCCCGCAATTGACTACCCTCGACTTGCAATACGTTTCACCGAGCTTGCTGAAATCTCGGCATCAGGACCTTGCAGTGCCAGGAACATACCAGAGTGGTCGACCTGTCATCAAGATTGCCAGTTTCGGTATTAAACTTGCTGTTATCGCATCCAAACAACGCCCACGTCGCTTGTCTCTCAAGGGAAGCGATGGCCGAGATTATCAATATGTCCTGAAGGGTGCGAATACCTCTCTCAATCCAACACATGTTGCTGACGATCAGTAGGCCACGAGGATCTTCGGCAAGACGAACGAGTCATGCAACTTTTCGGTCTTGTCAATACCCTTCTTTCCGTAGATGCGGATAGCTTTAAGAGGCGCTTGCACATACAACGCTTCCCAGTCATTCCATTGGCCCCCAATGCCGGTCTCCTTGGTTGGGTTCAGGGCAGTGACACACTCCATGTTCTTATCCGTGATTATCGCGATTCTCGCAAGGTGCTCCTCAATATAGAGTATCGCCTAATGCTACAGGTTCGTCATATTGTTGACTAAAAGGAAATTAAAATTGACAGTGAGGCGCAGATGGCACCTGACTATGAAAGCCTCACACTGCTGCAGAAAATCGAAGTCTTCGAATACGCTCTGGAGAACACGACTGGGCAGGATTTGTACCGAGTCCTTTGGTTGAAGAGCACCAATTCAGAGCATTGGTTGGAACGCAGAGCTACTTACACCCGATCTCTCGCAGTCAACAGCATGGTCGGACATATCCTTGGCTTGGGTGATCGCCACCCCTCTAATATCCTTTTGGAGCGTTCGACTGGGAAGGTGGTTCATATTGACTTTGGTGATTGCTTTGAGATCGCGATGCATCGCGAGAAATTCCCCGAGAAAGTTCCTTTCCGCTTGACTAGAATGCTCACGCATGCCATGGAGGTGAGAGATTCGTCGCTTTCTTATGGTTATGTTTAATGCTTTGGTTTAAGGTGAGCGGCATAGAAGGAAGTTTCCGGAAGACTTGCGAAATTACAATGCAAGTCTTGCGAGACAACAAAGAGTCCCTGATGGCCGTGCTTGAGGCATTTGTATACGATCCACTGATAAACTGGAGACTAATGCAAACGGACGACGCAAGGAAAGTCGAAGGTAAGATTACTCAATATTACTCATTTGATCAAAGACTGAACTTGCTCAGATGCAGAATCAGCCATTGATCGGTCGGTGGACCTTTCACGAGTGGCTGCTCATCCTCAAGCTCCTATCCGCAAACTCAAGGCTGATGAGAACGATATTTTCAATGGCATGTCCCTCTTCTATGTCAAATGAAGAAAACTAACATCTGGGTTACAGAAATGGAGCATCAACCTGGAGCACAAGAAGTTCGGAACGAGCGTGCTCTCTTCGTGTATAACCGTGTGCAAAATAAACTGACTGGTAAGCCGTCCATAGATAATTTGAAGGGTTCTAGTATCTCAAATGCGTATTAGGACGCGACTTCAATCCTGAAGTGGCGCTGAGTGTTGAGGTCCAGGTTGATAAACTCATTGAACAAGCTACCTCTTTCGAAAATCTCTGTCAGTGTTTCTCTGGTTGGTGTGCTTTCTGGTAGACTGTGCGTAGATGCAAGTTTTGGTTTTCGTTAATGGACATTTGCGACTACATGTAAATACCGATCTATCTATAGTGGCCTGTATATTATTATCTCATAAAAATTTCTTCTGAGGACACGCTCAAATCTTCATGTTCTCGACTCTTTTGGCCCAATATATGCTATGTGGATAGCGCGATGATTATATAGATGTACTAGATAGGCCCATACATATTGCATTTACGAATGACTCGGGCTGATGCAACGTCACAGCCATAGACTTCTCGACATGGTGACAAGGAGAGCTCCGCCGACAGCTACGATAAGGAAGCGACTTGAACTTTCAAGACGTACAGATCCCGAAGAGCCTGAGGTACCAGTCGGGACTGATGTTGTACCAGTGGCTATTACAGTTGCAGCAGCGGATCCTATAGTTGCGCTGGGAACAGGGGTGTCGGCACCGTTATAAGCAAGTGCTAGGTCAGATAGTTCTGCGAAGCCAACCGAAGCAGGATTATAGCGGAATACGGAGTAAACGTTTTTCTAAAAAGAGATATTGATAAGCGACGACGGAATCTTTTGAGATTGATCGGGAATTCGTACAAGGAATGTGTCTCCCACAATCCACGATGGCGCAGACGAACCCGTCGTAAGTTCAAAGAAGGCTCCCAAGCACGTATCTTGTGAGAGTTGGGTCAGTCGGAAATCCGCCTCACTGATTGGCCAGTCCTTTCCGCCGAACGACATTGTAGGATTGACGGTGGTATCACAGGCTAAGATGGAGGATTAGGCGAAACGACTCGACTGCATGTGAAAGAACGTCGCGTACGATATGTGTAGTATCCCTGAAAATTCCCCGTACCCGCAGTTGCTCCTGGAATCTGTGCGTAGAACTGTGATAGGTACTTGGAGGGCCCTCCTACAAGAGTTGTACCAGTATCAATCGCGGCGTAAGAATCAGTTCCTGACGGTATAGAAATCGATTCCCCGTTGGTAGCGAGGGCTGCCAAAAAAGAATTGTAAGTCTACACTGGCAATGACATCATGAACGATGGACGTACAGGTGAGGGCGAGTATCCAGTATGATTCGGTGGCAGCAAGATCGTGATATTCGATGTCGCCTGTGTATAAGGATTGGTTTGCAAAACCTAGTAAAGCAGGTCATGTTGTAGCTTAGCCTGTAGATAGTCTGATAGTGAGACATACCCATACTCAACGAGCCACCATATTCTAGCACCTCAGCGGTAGAAACATTGAGAAAACTACAGGAAGTTTGTGAGGTTCAATTTATGTTGAGCAAGATCAATGAGACAAACCGAGTAAGGTGAAATGCCATGAGTGGCGAATCCCATGCGTCACCTTCCACCAGTGCTTGCCAAAATGGAATTGCACCGGATGATGCAATAGTCTGAAAGGCAAGTCCTAAAAGCCCCGAAACTGGACTTGTGAGAAGGCCCGAAGAAACTGTGTCGCAAACGCCGAAAGTCTGGTTGGTCACGGAAAACCCGGCCATTTGCACAATGTCCGACCCAAGATAGCCAGAAGCCTTTCCACTGCCATAGGAAATTTGGAATGGCTCACTGGAGGTATTAAATGTGGAAGATGAGTTCGGGTTGAAAGTGGCAATGCCTTCACAATTAAGAGTACATCCTGTATCAGCCACCCAGAGATCCCTGAGTACTTGTAAGTCCTGAATGTGACATATCAAAAGGAGACTCACGAAGACCCCGTGTCTAGTATGACATCGTAACTGGTAGGTGGAGTTCCAATCGCGAGAGAGCCAAAAAAGCTGTAGAATTAAAGTCAGGACTAAAGGCAAGTCTTGGGTCCAATCTACTTGCCTCGAGTCCGCATTCTGATTTGTGATTCTGTAAGATAAATTAGACAAAGTTCAAGAAGATGAATGTGTAACTTACAGTGCGGTTCCTGTGCTTCGCTTCGTTGCTTCCGCAGAACCATATTTAGCTGACATTCTCTGTCGATGCGCCACAGCCCATTTTCCCCATTCCTCCACTGTTCGTCCAGCTGGAGATCGTCTTTTAATAGGAAGATGTTGTCCTTGTGGAGTCCTCGGAGCCGCGACAACGCATGAAACATATAACAGAGCAAGAGACAAAAGATGCGATGTGTACATTGTGAATAGGGGCTAGCCGAGGAACGGACGGAACGACGAATGAGATACTAGGAAAAAGCGGACAAAAGATGATAGCGATGTGCAAAAGCAAAAGATGGGAAAACAACTCGACCTGCGAGGTAGGACAAAAAATGTTTTAGGAGTGTGTGGAGAACCCGGAAGTAAACTGCGGAGCGATATTTAGAGTCGATCGGGGCGTCATTATGATCGGACCTGGCCATTGCGCATGCGCTGCGCTGATGCTGGTTAAAAGCTCCCGATATCACAACAAAGGTCTTTCGCCACTTTGATGATTTCCTTCACGACGACGAATTTCGTTTTTTGTTGTTAACAAAAACTTTTGCGTTATCATGAAGGTCTTGTCTCATTTTTCACCAGGTCTATGGGTCTCAGTTCAGTCCATACGCGCCGTAGATCCGTGACCTCGGTGATCTCACACTGCGGAAAGGTTTGATAGGCGGGTCCGAATGGAAAGGGAGAACGCGATACCTCGGACTTGATCTAGGTATG
>JABAJW010017952.1:6867-38280 GCA_018855395.1 Arthromyces matolae
ATGGCATTCGAGTAGATTGATAGAGGGCATGGGGGGTGGAACTCACGGCCACGGCGTTTTCAATAGTTGAGGGCACGAACCATATAGTGATCTCCAATACAAGGGCAATCAGAGTGTACACGACGATGACCAGGTGCTCGCCAATCTGTGTGTTTTGAATATAGGGATGGGTAACCTTGAACTAAAAATCAAAAATAAAGAGTACCAGTTTATTGAACCATAACAGAATAATGCGGCCAAGCGTTAGGCCTGCAGATATGTTAAGGGTCGTCCGATAAGTCTTTAGTGAAGAAAATCCAACCTCCAAAGAAGCCTGATGAAATATACCCAGAGGAGTGACCACCACCTCGCTCACGAATTATGAAGGTTACGATCCAGCCTGGGTATGGTTCAGAAAGGTTTTCAGGTATATACGACCCACGTGTACCTCCAAGAGTAACCTCGACGCCAATGTATATTAAAGCGAAAAGGGTCAAAAAATGAACCGCATGAAGGCTGAATACCTGGCGATAGGTATTTTGGCTTGGCGCAGGGTTAGAGTTATCTTCCGATGCCTGTCCGCTTTCTTCGAGTAAAACTGGAAAACGTTGAATTCATATTGATAGTATAAGAGGAAACGAACCATCAATGCGCTTGAGATGGAAGACGAGGATAAGAGCAACGGTGTTGCATGCGGCGAGACAAGCAGAAATGATATAATGGAATGACCAATGACGTTGGTTGGAAAAATAGGTGGCCACAAGGGGCGAAGTGAAGGCTCCGAGACCTGTATCACCCGCAATGACGAACGAGCAACATACGCGTAGGGAGGAGCACACGTACCATACGAGGCGTGCAGAAAGGCAAGTTTTGTCTCCATGTTTTGCGATAAACTGCTCACAAATCCATTTGCTTGAGAGTTCTAGAATTACAAACAAGAGAGTCTATTAGAGCTGAGTGTGATGAAAACAGAGACAAGGACCAAAAGCGAAAGACCAAAGCCAGTTATGAAGTTTGCGAAAGCCATAAGGGGGAAAGCGGGGCCAGGGGCTTGTATTATGTAGGACGTGAGTTGAAGCGTAGTTCCTGATATGTCATTTGGAAAATGGGTAGATAATAAAGGTCTCGAATGGCTTCACCGATTACGACACACTACAGCAGTAGATCAGCAAATAAAAGGGATGCAAAGACAAATGAAACAGACTTTGCCAAAACCAATCTTTCCGTCGAGGTATATATTAAGGCCACTTCCGATGATAAATCCCTTGCCTAGAATTGAGCAGTGCACCAGCGTCAAGATCGATGAAGATGACACGCACCACACAACTGGAGACGAAATACAGCGAGACAACTAGGTAACCAATCTGCAGAGCTGTTGAGTGGATTTTTGTTCAAAACTCGCAGCTGCGTTTGGCGCACGTTATAATGACTTTGAAAAGTGGGTATAAGAGGCCCACTAGATCCGTCATTCCATCCGGATCCAAAGAGTGCACAGTAGAGAGCGGCGAGATGGAGAAAGGCAATTTTTTGTTGGCGCGCTTGATTTACGCCGGCTGATATTGAAATCGTTGCAGAAAGAGGCGGTTGGTCCCTTGTGGAAGCTCGAGAAAGTCGACGCGTTCGGTCTTTCGAGCAATGCATTTCAGGCGCCGGGGCATCAAGTGTGATGACCGGACACTCGGTGGTAGATGGAGTAGGCTCGTTGTTCTGGAGAGGTCTTAATGCGTACGCCTCTGAGTGGCTACCTCTTGATTGCACAGGGAACATGGCTAACAAGATAGTGGTCCATTCTGTCCCACACCATGCGATATATACTAAAAATCATGGCCACCCCAGCTGACTCATTCCCAGAATTTGAGGGTCCTGGCATGACAGTATAGACGAGAGCCGGAAGTTTGTCCGAGCTTGTACCGGTGATATCACAATAATAGGGGACTAAATTTTACATTACATTGCAAAATTACATCTTGTGTGCCTTCCAAGTCCAAGGCGAGCTACTACTACATTTACAGTACAAGGATGAGTCCCCGATTTAAAATGATGTGGTGAAATCCCTGGCGGTCTCTAGATCCATAATCCCCGTAGCCTCCGCCTCAGAGAGAACCTCTGGAGGTTGAGGGAGCTGACTTTTAAAGCGGCGGATCGATTCCAGTCGTCTCCGCCAGTTAGTAGTCATTTCCAAAGACTCCGTGTCATATTTTGTGTTCGAAAAGACGGATGCAAACCAGTCAGAAAGACGGCTCAATTGGCGTACAAAGAGAGGAAGACTCTCAGCGGAAATGACTTTGAAGTGGCCGACGGGAGCGAATTCAGTCATACCCGACGCACGTTGCACTGTGAGCTTGAAATATTCGTTTTCATGAAGATTGTTGGAAAATGCGGCAATAGCGCCCAAGGAGTGGGGTTCAATGACAATGTTAACGAATTGAAACTGGGTGGTCAACGTGTCAAATTTATAAGGATGACCAGAATCGTTCCACACAATACGGACGAAATCGTTGCCGATGTGACGCTTTTTGTTAGTGCATTGAGGATCATGCTCGACAGTAGGCATCATGGTCGCAGTGTGATAGAGAATCTGTCCAATATCATCCCACCAAGCGTAAGCATATTCCCCATCTTCCTCGGGATCAAGGTCGCCCGTATATACATCTAACTGGTCACGGAGATTGATGAGCCTTCCGAGCCCTTCAAGGAAGCGAGTGTACGCCGGAGAACCATGGGTGTTTTGCAGTATATCAGCTTCGTTTGTTTGACCAGGGGCAACATATAAGATGCCAACTTTGTGTGTATCGATCACAGGTATTCGATCTAGGTTTGTCGCGAACCTTTTAACAGCGGCGTAATCAACAACCGATCGTAGATGAGACGCGTTTTTGCGATCGGGATATGCTGACAACTGCAGTGCAAAGAAGGATGGGTCGATGCTGACTTCCTTCCTGCGTTGAGACGGAGCAGTACCGCTCCAAACATACCCAGTGACGGGGTTTGGCTGAGGGGGATCTTCTTCCTCCCGCTTTTCAAATATTTTGCGAGTTTCAGCCTAAACCAAGGGTGTGTTATTCGAGCCTTTCCTTGAAAATTTCTACCTACCTCCGCTCCATCTATAGGAACGATTTCGGCCGCCTCTTGAGGATCAGAAGCCTGCACTATGGCCACATCCCGATCCATCATCAGCGTGGCCGGTACCGAAAAAAGGTCTGGGTCGACATCGCCTGCTCCCACTAGTGGGACATTTTCCACCCGACAGAGGAACTTTGTGAAACCCGATGGACGGCGACAAATTACCTCTAGCCAGCCTCGTTTAACCAATGTACGAATTGTAATGAGGGAATATCCGTAGACCCACGACTTTTCTGTCACCGCTGCGTGTGCTGCCGTCTCCAGAGGTGGGTTCATGAGTATGTCATTGAACACTGACGGTGCAGGCCGAGGATCTGCACTGGCGTACGTGTATCGTGCGAGCCAGTCAAAACACACCTCGGTAGGATCGTCTATTGCGGCATTTCCTTCATTAGCGAGAAGGAGTTGGCGCGTGATGTAAGGAATATGCTTTGGACGATCCGGCAACTTGAGGGCGAGGAACCATCCGTAGACTACAGTGTAAGAGAGGATCCGCACATGCTGTGAGAGGGCCCAAGACGTATTGGGGTCATCCGATTTCAAACGATTGTAGTGCTGGAGGTACTGTAATGCCACACCAAAGACCCTCTTGTAGTCGTCTTCTGTGAAATTGGCGTACAGAGGCGGAATTGCACCAATTAGGAAGAGGAAGCCCAATATATGGACGGACATGTTTGCGCCTGACATGATTTGGGACAACATCTCCAATATGCGGGGAAGAAACTTGGTCATCGACGTCTGAAGCTCAACGGCTGAAAGGGAGAGAGCGTGCAGGCAGCATTTGATGGTGGCAAATTGTCCAGATGATAAACCGTTCAGAAAGACTTCGACGAGGAGATGGCACTGTTTCAACTCAAAACATCGTCGGAAGCTAATTAACACGGATAAGGTGTGATATGCCAAACCATGAGCGTCACGAGGCTTTATAGATTGATCCTCCAGGTGTGTCGCCATTTCCCCGTTGAGAATATTTGTGCTGATTGCTGTAAGCATTTTGGAGATGGCAGCCCTAGCCTTGGGTCCGCAAAAGAGATGCTTGTTCGCGAGTTGGACGGGAAGATGACAGAGCACATATGATAGAATGTCCCAATTAGTCTCACTGTCCAAAATAGATGTGATAGTGAAAAGATACTCGGAGACGGGCAGCACTGGGCGCAGGACGGAGCTGTCTGGGTCATAAGAGATCACACTTTCGCTTGGAGTGAGTCCTGTCACTTCAAAGGGATACGTCTCGGGGACATGCCATAGGGAAGGTTGACGTTTCAATAAGGGAGTTTTTGGTACGACTGTCGAGGCTGACGGTACTCTGGATCGGCTCCTGCTCGTGGTAGCGGTGCGAGATGGTCTGGCGCCGCTTGTTCTGCCTCTCGAGAGCGCCCGCTCGTCACGCTCACGTAACGGAACAAGTGGCCGTGACTTACGGGCATCTAGTGGTGAAGTTGGATCGCGATCAGTTCCTAGGTTATCCACAGACACAGATGCGGGGGTATCGACGTGGGTGCGATTTATCAATGATGAAAGCATTACCACATGGGAAGAGTTTTCGCCAGTAAAGTACAACCTATGATCGCGGTCTGCGCGGATATGCATGAGGAATTGTAGGATCACCAAGCGTGAACGGGGAGATTTGGCTTTCTTAAGCAGGTGTAGAAGTATGCGATACACACGAAGGGCAAGTGTTGTGGCCAAGGGCTGCAGTGCAAGAGGAGTGAATGTAAGCTGCCCGAAGATGGAAATGAGCGCAGCGGCAGCGGCCATGGCACGCGAAAGCATGGCTTCTGGCGGTGGAAGAGAAGTAACCAGTTCGTCTGAAACGTAATCCATCGGTGCCGGAGGAACAGATTGCGAATGTGAGCGCGACGAGTGGCCGGCGGTCAGCGATGTAAAGATACTCATGATACTGGAGCTATTCTTTTCGATTTCGTGTTCGTTTTGGGCTCTCGAGGGATTGGGCGAAGTTAATCCGGACGAGGGTTGTGTGATAGGAGGCGTCGGCGAATGAGGCTGGGTGTTGGGCGTCTCCGTTGTGAGAATGGAAGCCGTATCACCTGATCCGTCGTCTTCCACATTATTGACTTCGTCTTCCTCAGCCGCCGCCGCCAACAGATCAACGAATGCATCAACCCTTTCGTCCATCTTTCCGTCCTGGCACTCCACAACCCGCAAAACCGCCTCATCGCCTAAGATGCGCCACGTTACGTCCCCCAATTCCTTCTCTATTCCGTTCTCCAAAGATGTTTCACAAAATCGCAGCACCAAGTCTGCAAGGGGCAAACGATACGCCTTCATATCACGTACACTTTCATAAACAGTTAAAAGAGCTTCCATGACTGCCTTTCGTGTTTGCGGACGTCCAGCGTTTAGGAAACTGCGTTTGCTCAGGAGGTTTCCCCAGTTTTTCAGCCAGTCGGGAGAAGTTGGAGAGAGATCATGTTGCTCAGACATGATACGAGGGAGATCAGCAGTATCGGCGTCTGTGAGGTTTTCTGCAATGTTGATCAATATGGTAGATAGAAGGGGCGTCGTGGGGTTTATGTGCTCGCGAGAGAGTAAAGTGGAGATCTTGCGTAACAGTGGCGTGGGTGCCTTGGATGTATGGGTACCAAGCGGTATTATGAAAGGTGTGCCATCGCGATTTCTAGAGTATATCAAAAACGTATTCATAGAATAGTAAGAGCAACTTACTTGAGAGAAGCGACGTGTTTAACCAATTGCTCGAGTGTTTCACCTACGACACAAGCTTCCTCCTCGTCGAGGCCTGGCCTTTCATCCTCGCCGCGTAAATCCATCGCTTGCCATATGTCGTATGGAACTCCAGCTGCCTCTTCAAGAATATCCTCTTTGACTTCTCTCGCCTTTTCTGAGTCAGCGGCGCCATCAAGAGGGCACGCGACCCAGGCCGCAATACTTTGAGCGAGCACACGACCAAGACGGCCGGCATCCCATCCAGTGAAGCCTGTCCCAGAGCCGCCCGGACCATACTCTTCACTGGACCACGCGCGCTCCATTAGGTCACGTTCCAGATTAAGATGGCCTGGAGCACCTGAGTGTGAGTAGCCGATGGAGGTCTCTCGTATGATGCATGCACGAGCGAGACGCGTCCTGAGAGCACGACGTACATAGTTGCGGAGCGTGCGTTGGGCACCGAGGGAGGTGTAAAGGTTGAGGTAGATAGACTTGGCATCAGTGGATGGGAAAAGGTGCTGCTTGAGAATGATCATACAGCGAGTAGAGTAGGGTCCGGAGAACAGAGAGTGGAGCGTATCAGTGATCTTTTCTTCCGAAGATTGTTTTTTGACGGCATGGGGTTCGATAGAAAGGCGAGGCAAGGGTTTTGAGTAGAAGGCGAGGGCCCGAAAGAGGAGGGGTAAGATACTGGAGAGGTAGTCTGGGGAGAGGATCTTGACCTGTGAAGTGAGATGATCCAAGTAGAGAGCGATGGAGATGTCTGCCGGACTTTTAACTGGGAGCACCTGGATCACAGAATGAGTGGATAATGACGAATGGTTTCTACGATGAGAGGGTTTGGGTTGGGGAGTTTCTGGAGGAGAACGATGCTTGTAAAGCTGTAGCAACGACCTATCGACAAATCCAGCATAGAAATCTAACACCGAGGCCAGGATAGCCTCGGGGATTCTGGCAATAGTCTCGATGTTGTTGAGGACCTCTGCAAGGAATTTAAAAAGGATGTCAATGGACCGCTCACGCTCTGCACGATCAGAGGCATCCGGTGTGAGTAGTCCGTTAAATCCGGCGGCGATCCAGGACTGAACGACATGTATAAAGTCCTGTTCGACGCCGACGATGTCACGGCCGAACTTTGTTAGGGCGCGAAAAGCCTTGAATTTGGGTTCCCAAAGATCGATGGCCCATGGGTTTGAACCAAGGAAAAGGGAAAAGAAGGCGAGACGCTCGTCTGTTGCGAAAGCTGGAGCCTCACTGTGCTCGCAGTAGGCAGAGAGAACGTCATAGCCGGCAGCTTGGACTGCTGGAGGAGCGGCCGAGTGACACAAAGAGGAGAGAACAGGAATTAAAACTGTTATCCGTGGTAAAGGAGAAGCGATTGAGAGTGAGGCAGCGAGAGATCTTGCATGAGTAAGACTTGGTACTGCTGGTGGAGTGAGGGCTTCGATGAGGGCATCAATGGACAACGGTGGCGACGACGGTGCGGACGATGTTACGGCTGATAGTTGTGCAGTGGTCTCTGTGCGTGGACGACGCCAAGCAAGGAAGGACGACGTGTTCGAGCGCGGCCGACCTTGCATGGTCAACGACAAAGAATATAAAAAAATATATTATTATTTTACATGGCATTTACACGACTCCATCCCTCGCCAACTGCCTAATTCTTTCAATAGAATGTTCAACTCCCTTGCCAATAATTCCATTCAATTCTTTCCAATTCTTGTTTTCAGTAACACCTGTAGGAGGAATTCCATTGGCGAAAGAGAATGTCAGCATCAGCTCATCCTCTTCATTATACGACAACAAATTGGTGATGCGTTTGCCACCCTCCATTTCAAAGTATGCCTTTGCGTAGAAATGTCAGTTTTATTGTAAACCAAAGATACTTGCTGCTTACTATGGTGTTGGGATAGAGGGTGATGTCTTCTCTGGTTGGCTCGCCATTGTTGAAGCGTACAGAGCGTACAATCTAATCAAGATAAGCGTCGGACGTTAAGCGCTAAGCAACCAACATGACAACATACGTTGGTGCCGTCGTCACTGAGAACCTCGCAAGAAGTGATTATAGGAACAAAGGTCTTGGGATCGCGAGCCTTGATACCAAGACCTTTCCATACTTGCTCTTCTGTCAAGAGAGGAGTAGCACCAGGAGGATTTACGCGTCTACTAGCAGCGAAACTTGGAGCTGGCATTGGGAATGATAAGAGTCTAAGCAGCGCAGAGTCTCATTTTATGATCAAGGAGGCTCGGGCTTTGTAATTACAAGGTGAAAATATTATTAATGTGAAGCCAGTAATAGTACGTGAGCTAGTCGTTTTCTTTCAGCAGCCGGCCTTTGCGGATTTAATCGCCTCTTGTTAATTATCGGAATCTGATTGGCTCACGGAAGAAAACGGCGAGTCATGTGATGATCAATTTCAAGGAAAACTTTTTAAATCGAGCTCCATCACTCCACGTCTTCTGTGTTGTATTCTATTCTCCTTCTCTTCAAAGTAAAAAAAAAATGGGCTTCTCTGCTGGTATGTCGCCTTTCCTATTCTCGCTTTTAGAGCCCCTTTCATACCTTTAACAGGTGACGCTGCCAAGGGTGCTGGTCTCTTCAAGACCCGTTGCGCTCAATGCCATACCGTCGGCGCTGGTGAGCCCCACAAGGTCGGCCCCAACCTTCACGGGTATGTTCCTTTAATGTCTGATATCGTGCTCCCCGCTCATCGTCTCTAAAGTATCTTTGGCCGCAAGTCCGGTCAGGCGGAGGGTTTCTCCTACACCGCTGCCAACGTTAACAAGGGTGTCCTCTGGGAGGAAGAGACCCTCTTTGAATACCTTGAAAACCCCAAAAAGGTCCGCCCTGATTACCTATCTTTCTCTTTCTATCCTCAAGTTCATCATTAGTACATTCCTGGAACCAAAATGGCATTCGCTGGTTTGAAGAAGGATAAGGATAGGAATGACCTCGTCACCTACCTCAAGGAAGCCGTGCGTCATGGTCTTTCGCTTTCAACCACGTCTTCGATGCTCACAACCTCTCTTTACAGTGCGCTTAAAGCGTCTCTCGACCTTGACGACGGACAGTGGATACATCTGTCTTTGTACTGTCCTTTCCTCTCGCCTTTGGATCTCTATACGTTATGCCTATAATACAATTCGCCTATAGACACGCAACGTGCGCGTGAATTCCTGACTGCTCTTCACGCCGATACCTCCCCCACTCATCTGCAATAGATACTATCATTATCATTTAATTCTAGACTGCATCTGACGAGGTCAATGTTTCCTGTGTGATCATACGACGCTAGAGGTCAAACTATGAAACTAGTTTCCATAAAATGTGCATCGTGCAATGTTTTTTTTGTGCAAGATACATTCCGTCTGATATCTATGGTCTATACAGCTTCACGTCTCCGCGGCGTAGCGCGAAGGATATCATCAACCCTAAAAAGCAATCAAATAAGCCCAAAGGTTAACTTTTCAGTGGTGTGTGTGTCATACCGAATGATCATTTCTGCCGCTTCGCTGGCGCTGAGAACCACTTGTTTCTTGAGCTTGTAGCTTTCCGTAACACCCAATTCTCTCATAGAGCCAACGATCCCTTCGTCCATGTCTAATTCCCAACTCATTAGATTACTATGCGTAGAAAAATGAAATACGACTCACTGAGACCGGCTTCTGAATGGCCTTCGTAATGGGCTGCACGCAGTTTCGTGACCAAGTCTGAGGAGTCATAACCGGCGTTGTCAGCCAGGATGGTTGGTATTTGCCGAAGAGCCCGCGCAAATGCCTCTGTTGCAATGGCTTTTTTGCCTTTAATCTTCCTAGCCTCTTCTTCAACAGCGCAACTCATCAACATCTCTGAGCAGCCACCGCCCAACACTGTTCGTGTCTCCTTCACAGTTTGCGACAACACGGACAGCGCGTCATGTAATGAACGTTCCGCTTCATCCACCATCTGTGTAGTTGACCCACGTAGCACGACTGTGCATGCCTCACCAGCAGCAACACCGGAGAATTTGATCAGCTAAATAAAAAGGTGTGTAAGGTCGAAAACGAAACAAAAATATGGATACTGAACAGACCTTGTCCTCCCCAATCATGATCTCCTCGATGAGCTCGCAGTGTCCGAGATTCACAAGATCGGGTTGATCAAATGTACTCGCAATCTCGCCACCAGTTACAAGCGATAACCTTTCCACACCCTCAAAGTCTGCATGCTCTATCACAAGAATACCCTTCTCTGCCAGTAGCGATTCCGGGTAGTTGTAGATGAGTTGTCGATTCACAAAACAATTGATCCCGTGAGCTGCGATTGCGTCTACTTTAGCTTTCATTTTTTCCTGAGGAGTCGTTTAGAGTGAGAAGGTAGAATTTGAACGTAAAGCTCACTCGTTCTGCTCGCTCAAGTTCTGCAAGCTTCCCTGTCCCATCAACTTTGACGCGGGCACCAAAGACTTTGATCTTGTCAGTGTCCATCGCTAGTATGCAGCGTAAGGATTCCAGTAGATGAAAAAGAAAAACTGGTGCGCACATGTGTTTGCGATGAGAATTTTTGCATTTTCCAACCGTTTAGGAGAGTTGACGGCAATTGTTTTATCGAGGATGAAACCTGAATTCAGATATATAAGTGTTTAGTTGAGTGAGCATGGACAGAACTACCTTCATCGAGATAAGAATCCGTTAGTTTTCCACCGACTTTTTTGATGATTTGAATGTGCTCAAGATCTATTGATCCCTGTTGGTATGGTCCATATTAATGAAGGTAATACATAAGAATGCATCTCGCGTACCTTGAGGCGAAGAACAGCATCGACGGCGAGGTTGGCAAAATAGTCCTTGTCTTGCGAGAGAACTTTCGAGGATAATGTCGTCCTCGCAATATTGAAGAGATCACGCCGAAACACAGTTGGATCCGAGCTGTTTCACGATGAAAAAATTGAAGAAAAAGGAAGAGTAGATATAACGCACAAGTTATCGACGGCAGCACCTTCCAATGCCTTGAGTGCCGTCGCGCTCGCGATCCTGTAGCCCTCCACGATCGTTTGAGGGTGGATTTTCTGGGCAATCAGCTTCTCTGCCTCCCTCAGCAGCTCTGCGGCCAAAACCGTTACCGATGTTGTTCCGTCACCGACTTCATCGTCCTGGACTTTGGAGATGTTGACCAGGATCTTGGCAGCAGCGTTATCAAGTTGTATTGCTTTCAAGATCGTCGCTCCGTCGTTTGTCACGTTAATATCGCCAGTTGACGCGGATTGTAAGATCTTGTTCATTCCCTTGGGACCAAGAGTCGATTTTACAAGGTCTCCCAGAGCCAGAGCCCCAACAAATGAGGAGAGACGCGCGTTCTCAGCCTTTTCCTCCGTCGCCTGGAAAAAAAAGTTGAAGCAAATGGCAAGAAATATGTTTCGAGTGGATGCTGACCTGCTCTCCGAAAATTTGCATCGACATCTTTTATCAAGTCTATGAGTTAAGCAAGAAACGCGAGTCCAAAATATCGGCTTATGTAAACAGCGACTGAGTGAAAAACCTCCGCAGATCGGCGTATAATCACACAACATTTATCTAGTCGAGTCCAGATATCAATTAATATAAGTATGGTAATCAAATTACAAGTGTATATAAAGTTTTAGTTCGATGAAGCTGCTACACATGCGGTCGACTGTGTACCATCTAGACCTGATTGGACCTTGAGCGCAGCATTTCGTCGTGCCCTCAGGGCTCCTTCGAAAGCCTTGGAAAGCCATGTTATATACTTGATATCGGCAAAGGAACGACGCGCAACAAGTCGGTGGTGTAGAACCTCCAAATCGTCAAACATAATGAGCGGAGGCACATGATCGTCTGGCACTTCAATGGCTGAGGTCAAGCGGACCAACGGCCGGTCAGCAGTAAGCACCGTCCGTGTGGAGCGCATGGCAGGTTTAGGAGTAGATGGTCGGACCTCTGATGGAGGGTAGCGAGCTGCAAAAGCGCGTAAACGTTCCATCGCCCGATCTACATCGTTTGTCCTGTCGAAGATGGTCAAGATGGAGGACGAGAAGTCTAGATGAGAAAACACCTACAAGGAAAGTGTGCGTATCATGGCAATATAAGCTCTTTCGATGATGCGCCCACTGAGCGGTCGTCGATTCTCATGGGCAGTATCCTCGAGTTTGGACCAATCCACCCACACCTTTTCAGCAAAGTCTGATACCACAGTACGTTCATGACCACGTCTTGCAATGGCACACCGTTCCAATGCCTCTACATATGTCCGGCCAGTGCGAGAGACTCCGCATTCTGCAAAGATGGTGTTGTATTGTTCGCAGGCATCCTCGAAAGAGGCATGCTTGTAATGAACAGCAAGGTACGAATTCAGGAGGCGCGGTGAAAGCACAACATGTGCAAACCTTTGTGCTGCTGGTAAGGCTCCTCCATCAGTCGGATCTGCCGAAAGCTTCATGCCAGAGTCATGAAGTATACGATCAAAAAGAATCTGAACCTCATGGATGACTTCAGTGCTGCTTTGCGGAGGTATGTGTGAAAACGAATCCTTCTGGGTCGTAGTAATGGTAGAATCTTGTGAGGGTTTCTGCGGAGACGCATCAATTGCAACAGACGATTCTTCGATAGAGTCATTAGATTCAGCCTTTTTGACTAAACTTCTGTTGAACGGCGGTCGATATGATGCATAGGCATGAAAGATATGCATCATAACTTCTTCATTGACGGCATCCTCTTTGGCATTACTTGGCGACGCGATCATTTGCGCCAGAATCCACCTAGCTCTTGGAAGGTCCCCGATACGTTTTGCACCTTCTAGCAATGCACAATAGGTCCTACGGGATGGTTCATGCGCGGATTTGCCCGTGGCATCGCGATGAGAATCCAACATTTGTTTTGCCAGCCTGAATGCCTCGTTCACGTATGTTGCTTTGCCAGAGCGTGCACAGGCAAGGATAACGGCGTCGTAAGCACCTGAAGTGGGCTGTATACGGTGGTCCACAGTCATCTCATGCCAGAGATCGAGCGCTCTTTCTGGTTCAGAGGGTCGCATATTGATAGGCGAAGCACACGCGCGAATCATCAGTGTGTACAGAGCGGCGTCGGGGTTGGCATGCGCGACATATCGCATGTGGGAGAAGAGGTCCCACGCATGCGCACGCCCGAGTGATGAGTTGGAGGCAAAGAGGGTGGTGATAACGGAGGTGTAAGTTTGAATTGGAGCAGGAAGGGCCTGGGCTTCATAAGAATGAAGTAGCTTCAAGGCGGAATTTGGGATGCTCTCAGTCGGGTTAGAGACTAGATGCGATTTAACATGAAAATGTCGTTGCTGACTAGTTGGGGGGCCGTGAAGATAATTGACCAGGACTTGCTCAACCCCAGAGACGTTGCCAGCTTGAGCATATACCTTCAGCAGGGAAGTAATCATATCTTCGGGTATAGAGATGCCACTCCGCTGCGAAGAAGAAAGAAAAAAAATGAGAAGGGAGGGTCACCGAAAGCGTAAGCTATTAATATACCTTCATGAGATCTAATGTGGTATTTGCACCATCCGCATCGCCTGCTACTATCTGTAAATGTTTTAGTAAAAGCTCTTGGTAACCTATCTGACGCACTAACCGCTAAACGAAGAATAGATCGAAACTCGGGCTCGGATAAGATAGCTATCGGGAGGAATTCATCTCTGGCTATTGATGGTTCGACGTTTGGAGAGCGCTTGACTGTTTCCCGGGCGACTTCTATCCGTGAGACGGTATGTCGTGCGTACGACAACAAACGTTGATACGGCTGCATAGGGGCCTGAGTACTAGAGGAGGCAAGTGGCTCATCAATAGCTCTCTCCTCGGCTGCACACACTACAGCCATGTCTTCGTCGATTTGACGCTGCTCAAAGTCTTGACGATTATTTTCAGTAGAGATATCCGCTGCGGAAGGGTTCGCCAGGAGGTCTTCATAGAATGACATTAATTCTTCTTCAGAATAATTTGGAGGCTCCAGGAGGGCTGCTTCCTGGTTACACGAATAAGTTTTTGTTAGATGTAATTAAATAAATCTTACCTGTGCGTTTGCAATTGCCTCCAAAGCCCTCACTTGCCTTTCCAATTCTTCACCTGCGTCTCTCGCAATCTGCATAGTCCTAACAGACATCGACCTATCATCCAATGCAGATTCACTGTATATAAAAAGTCAACAAGGAGATGTAGGACCAAGAAATATTAGTACCTGATGCCCTGATTATTTTTCCGAGACATTACTTCGTTCTTACGAGGTTCTGTGCCGCCGTAGTTGTAACCATGCTTGACTGGAGGGGGTGGGGGAGGTGTCATTGATGTGTGCCGGGTAGAGCGAGCAGCAGAAGCGCTGCGTCGCGAGGTATTGAGCGCAACATTAGTGAATTTTGTTGATGGGGTAACTAGACGAAGTAAGGTCAAATCCAAGAGCGCTGGTGGAAGCATTGACGAATACGGCCAAACTTTTCATTTTTCGTTTTTCCAAAAAGAGAGGCAATACTTGTGCAAACAAACGCGTATCCAAATTTGGACGGCCGCGCCGCGCGTCGCTGCAATCGAACCAATTCGGGAAAAAAAAGGTGTATTGTGGTACACTGTACATGTACAACGGATCGTCTACTTGGAAGACGTGTACTACAAATGGATATAATTTACGGGACGTAAGGGCGTCCAATCTCTTATTGAGAATATAGCTTGATTTCAACAGATAAAACGAATGTTGGTATCCTTCGAGAAATGATCAATTGAGAGGACTGGGGAAAAAGTTGAATGGCATACCATTGGGTGTGAGCTCGAGAGTTGTGGCTTCTGAGAATACTTGGCTCTGAGAATCTCACGGATATTGACCAAAAGTTGTTGATAACTTTGTTGTGTGTTATTGCCTGCGTGCGCATTCCCTGAGTCATTTGAATGTGAGATGAATTTTGAAAGCAACATACTTAAAGCAGCGATAAAGGCGTAGCTCATAGCACCCGTCGCTTGGCCCTGTTCTTGTGTATCTGCACTGGTCTGCGAATCCTTGCATCCACTCCAGGAAATCTTACAGAGATTGCCCTCAACAATACTTACGAAAAGGTGGCAGGGAGAAACACTTACGGCATCAGCGGGGCTCGTTCTGGTCTTTCGAGCATACTCGTTTGATTTCGTCTGATTGCCCGATACGATTTTGACGAGACCCATTGCGGATCGAAGGACTCCAGACATGTCGCCACGGGCATATGAGGATACAGCGGAAAGCAACCCTTGCCCAGCCTCTGCGGCAAGGTTCGGCTCTTTGATCTTGCCTTCTGTTGAGTACTGGGAATCAAAGTCAGCGTGAAATAAATTGTTAGAAATCACCATGTGAGCCATACAATGTAGGGAAGGTCTGAAATAGACATCCCGTTCAGAATTTTGAATATATAATCCATCGAAAGAAGACGTACCCAGAACCGAGCCAGAGTGGCATGACTGGGTAAGGTTAGTGATGCAGGGAGTGAAGAAATCGGTAAGGTGGACTTGCATCAAAGATGGCGGTCAGGCGACATCCAGGAGGTAGGGGTTTGACCATGATTTCAAATAATAACTGCAAATGGTATCAGTAAATTGCCACTGCAAAGAGGCGAGGCACTCACGTCGTCGACAATGTGACCATTTTGTTTGAAATCAACCTATGCACAATTTAAAAGGTTTGATCGGCCTTGACGGGTGTTTATAGCTCACAGGGTAGATGACTGAGGGGAGAAGAATAGTCAATGGTCGGGGAATTTGAAGGGAAGAAAAAAAATGGATACCTTCATCATTACCATCCTCCTCGTCTCCGTCTAAATCCTTGGTTTGGCCACCGTGTCCTGAATCTGTTGAAGGAGCAGTGTGGGTATTCGATTCAAGTCCAGGTGGAAGTACTCACAATGGAAAAACAAAGAATCATTAGGGGCGGCGCCACGGACGAGCCATTGCATAGCCTCAATCTAAGTGGTAGAGAATGAGAAGGAATACATAGTGAATGGTTGAGGAAACAGACGATATTATCGCGAGTGGGTCTGGAACGGGGGTTTTGCTGATCATCTGTGAGGATGACAATGTCCTCCCTTCTGTAATTGAAATGGCCTGGGTGAAAATGAGGTTACGGGTCGTTCAAGATTAGAAATAAAAAATAGACTTACTGGTGAGGAAGTTTACCATGTTGTGGACATCGTTGATACAGCCTTTCAGCTGACCAGGATTCTGACCGAAATAGTTGATGCCAATCTCGTTGCGAATGAGATATAGAAGATGAGAGAAGACGGCGAGCTTACACATAATGCTTTCTTCTTGCCATTACACTGAGAGTACTGGAAAAAGGGCTGAGCCATTTGACCGTTGCTTCCTTGAAACTGGGGACCATAGTGTTGCTGAGTGGTAGGAGGGGGTGGTGGAGGGCCGGCTATTACATAATGATAATGAGAGAAAATGAGTATGATGAGTTGTGAAACAGACTTGGAGGGGCATATTGAGGGCTGAAATAAAGATGAATGAATGGTGAGTGTGAAGAATAAAAGGGTTACAGACGTATAGGTTTCATGATATCTCTGACCAGGATAATTGGAAGATTGAACATGTGGAGGAGGGCCAGATGGAGGAGCGTAACCGCTTAACAGAAAAGATTAGATTGAAGAACATAGATGATGATATCGGTATACCCAGGATGAGGAAAACTGGAATGAATGATGAGATGAAAGAACATAAAAGAATATAAAACATACGATGGGGGTGGACCTTGTGGAGGTGGATAATAAGAAGGAGAATAGCCAGGTTGAGGGAAACTAGGTGGTGGTGGTTGATTATTCCACATTGTATTGTATTGTTTGTTTTCTTTAATGTCGTATTCACCTCCACCATTGAGGCATCCTGTGCCAACTCATCCAGTCTATATTCAAGACCCTCCTTCTGCCCCTGCTTCACCAGATGGTTATCAACGCTTCTCTTCATCGTCTGACACGACGAACTCACAACCACCTTATGTACCTGCATATTCATCACATTTCCCTGCTCCTCCAATCCCCCAGCCAGACTTCACAGCTTGGGGAATGAACGACGCAACCGCTCAGCTCGGTATGCAGCTCGGCCAGAGCGCAGTGGCTGCAGGTCAAGATTACGTTCAGCGCAATTTTGGCACCATTTTCCCTTCAACTTCACTAAAACATCACTTTAATGTCTCCAATTCATATGTCATCAACAAAATCCGTATAATCCTCTTCCCTTGGCTACAAAAACCTTCAGCCTGGCGTCGTCAAGTCGTTCGCTCTGAGAATGGTCACACCGCTGTCTGGGATAGCCCACGCGATGATATAAACAGTCCTGACCTTTACATTCCATCCATGGCTCTCGTCACCTACATCCTTTTATGCGCTCTATACGCTGGTCTATCAAAACAGTTTCATACAAAAATCCTCGGTGAAGCCTTTTCCAGAGGTATCGCCGTTTTGATCCTTGACTTTGCCTTTGTCAAACTCGGATGCTATTTTCTCAACGTTCACGACTCTGGATCACTCGTCGACATCGTAGCTTACGGCGGCTACAAGTTCGTCGGCGTCATATTCGTCTTGATACCATCCCTCCTCCAACTCAACACAACTCTCATCAATACCATTCTCTTTCTCTACGCCTTTTTCGCAAACGCCTTCTTCCTTCTTCGTTCACTCCGCTCCGTCTTTCTCCCAGACGCATCAGCACAACTCGTATCCAACCCAAATCCCACCAGCACTGCCACCGTCACTCCCGCTGCACGTCGTCGACGTGTCATCTTCCTTTTCCTCGAGGCCATTTTGCAGTTCCTCTACATGGGTGTTCTTGTCCGCATTTAGAATACTTGTCTATGTAGTTGACCCATCATTTTATTTCCCTGAGAAAAACAAACAAATAAGTTTTTGTCAATCCTTTGCTTTATGCGGCCTTTGGTCGCGGGTCGCCGTGCTCAGCATCTTGAGAACCCATCGTAAGTTCATTAGCCCAATCTGTGGCGTATACGTAATACTACCCTAATAAATTCATCATCCCAAACTTTTTCAGCTCTGAGCCCTGAAATGGGCATTGGCGCGACGAATCTTCCCAACTCTCCTGCGTTATCCCGTTTTCCATGGCTTACACTTGGACTAGGTAACAAGTCAACCAATGCCTCATCAGACCCACTCTATCACAATGACCAGGACTCGGACCCAATGTATATACCCTACAGTGGTCCGGTTGAGCCTCCAAAGATACCTTTTCGACGACGGGCAGAGCGTGATAGCTGGGGGGATCTGATAGAAGGAGAGAATGACGACGATGACGATGACGAGACCGAGAAAAGCCCCTCTGACTTCCATAACCCTGCTTATTCCAATCACCCCTTTGCATCGGGAACACTTGAACAGACGAAGAGTTATCGACCTAGAACACAGCTCACTGTCGCATCTGTCGCCCAACGTCCTCTGCCTGCGTCGGGTGGTGTTGGCGAGTCTCCCATGCCAGCCCTGTCACAGCAAAGGGATACGTCAAATGAACGCAACCGGTCGAGTATCGTGAGCATCTTCTCTTTTACCGGTCAGACCAAAAAAGCGTCCAAACCTCTTCTGAGGCGACTGACCAAGACCGGGACTAGCCATAGACGTAGTTCATCGACCGGGTCCAATTCGTTATTGGGATTTACAACCCGAGCGTCGGACGCTGCCTATCATTATACAGAGCAAGCAAGCTCTAACGACGGTCAATCGACTTCCAACCCAGCCGTTCCTTCCCATCAGGGCAAACCTACATCAAGCTCAGACACAAGTCCCCGTCATCCATATTCATACCCCTTTCCATCGTCTTCGCCTAATGACGGTCCACATAGTGCACCCTTGCCGGATTCTATCCCTACCGCTTTCCCTTCCAAACAACGCGTTGGAATACCAGCTTTCATCCTCACAGAACCGCAGGAAAAGATTCATCAAGCGTCGCATCCCTTTACCGTCCGTGCTGTGAGAGGCTCCACTTCCACACCTGATCTCCGTATCGGCTCTCCTTCCAACTCCCCTTCACGTCTGCATAATAATCGTGCTTCTCCTAAACCGAAGACTAAGGAGCGCTGGCTCTCTCCTGAGACTTGGTGTGACGCACTTCTCTTTCCTCGACCTAGACTCAAATCGAAAGCTTCTAATAATGACGCCAATGTGGTCCATACCGTTAGCTTGCCCCCAAGCCCTGTTGATAAAAACAAGTCCAAACGGTCGGCATTACCCAGGGGGGTCCCCGAACGAGGTGTAGTCTCCAGGGTTCTGGCACATTCGAAATCATTGGTGGATCTTGGTAAAGGTCCTGAAGATCTCTTCCGTGCGCAAGACTCCTCCGTACATCAAACCCAAGTCGACGTTATCACTTCGTCCAAAACGAGAGCTCCCAGACCCAAGAGTTGGGCCTTGGATGACTTGGCATTGCCAACTCCCGTTCCGTCGCTGTCCAAGTAAGTGTGTCTAGTCAGGACCAAACTTGGGTACATTCTAAAAAAAACCTTGTAGGGTCCTGGAGGAAGGGGAGCAGCTTGAATGTCAGCGCAAGCAATGGCAGGACCAAGCCGTCAATTCCTTTCAGAACAAGTTCACTCGCAGCATCTCGCGCAGTCGTTCGAAATCTCTTACCCAAAAAGGCAGAAAAAATCAATCCGCTCGACCCAGCAACATTGACTTTTTGGCTGCCAGGGCTTGTTTAGGCAATCAGACTTTGGCCCCCGTCGTTCATTATGGGCATTATAATGCCTCCCTTCCTTATAGCAGCGAGCCGCTGAATAATGCTTCTTCGCCCTCTCAGTCTGCGAAAGAATCACGGTTCAAGACTTCTGGTTCTCTTTCTCGGGGGCATTCACGTTCTGAATCGTTTGGAAAAGCTGTGCTTAAGAAGGCGAAACTTGTTGGACGCACTAGGATGGATGATGAAGCCCTTGATACCGACAACAAACTTGAGAGTGCTATTCGGGGGGACAACACTAAAGTTATACGGCTTGTCGATCCCGCACTTCCACGAAATCCATCGCCATTCACGTCAGATTCACCAACGCCCTCTGGATCTGTGGTAAGTGATGCAAATATCGGCATTGCTCTTACCACACCTCCGTTGGTGGATTCCCCTCCCGATGTCGAGAATGTTCATATGCGATCTCATCCTTATGCACAAGGAGGCATGTACTCATTCAGCGGCGGTCCAGCGAGAAATGAAACGGAGCCTGACTTGTCAACTTATATGGTGGCCTCAAAGTCCGGTCACACCCCAGAGCCAAACAAGAGCCCTTCTCCAGACTCTACGCGTGGAGTGCAAGACGGCCTCACGTCAATGTCTTACCATCCCTATGCACAGCAGTTCTCATCACGAAGCTCATATATCCTGGAAGCAAAAGATCCATACAGTGACGTGCCAGAGCCTTCTAAGATACGGGCTCAACTATCTCCGGGAGTTGTCAGAGACGTTCCTTCCGAGGATATCCAATACTTGCCATTCAACTCAGAACACGGCGATGAGCCTGAACTCAACAAGTACAGCCGTAATTCTCAGGTCATCAATGACACTGTCGGCGTCGCAGAGGCCCTCGCCTTTGCTGTGAAAGACAACGGTTTGGTCGCAAACAGAGGCCAGGCAGATGGAAATGCCCATCGATTGGCGTCTACCTCGGCACCCAAGAGAATCTATAGGCAACCTGTACAGTACAATGCCGCCCGACCACCTCATCTTCTGCTTCCCCAGAGGAAGGTACTTGAACCCTACTCGGCTCATACTTTCGCTTCCTCCCCTTTGCTTCACCAACAGCAATCTCCGCGACCTCTGAACCCAGACGACCATCAATTCCAAATGGAACCAACCAGCGTCTCTCCTCCAATTTTGTCTCCTTCTCAGTCACCGCATTTTTTCAGCGGCCCTGACGATTTGACGGGATTCTATGATCTCTTTTATGATCCCAACCATCGAGCTCTCCAAAAGATTACTACATCGAGCTCCACGTCAGGATCTGAGATTCGAGTTGAATCCCACCGAAGGACAGAAAGTGGTCTTACCAGCCTCACTCGACAGTTAAATGAGGAGATAGAACAATTGGCTCTTGAACAAAGGGAGAATCAAAATTCCCGTTCGTCAATGACGGATTCGCAAATTTCGGAGGCTCTGAAGAATGCTGGTTCACCGTTGCGGTTCATTTTTGAGGAGACATCGTTACCTGGGTCACCTGGCCAACATATGATTTCACCCTTTCAACCATCTTCGAATTTCATACCAGAAGATGTCGAATCATCATCACGGGCCTCATCTCCACTCGAAGCTGAGCAGGACGAGAGAGGTGAGTTTTCGTCAGACTGAGAATGCCAATTTTTTATTCAGTGCCTTTGTGCTAGCCCTGTTGCGTGTGGGTGTCGTTGGGTCGGTCTCGACCCCTCCCCTGGTCGACGGAGATCATCGAGTCTCTTTTACTGGTCAGATGTCTTCCCCGATTAATGAACGCACAAAGCCTGCAGAGGGACAAGACATTACGTCGAAACCTAGGACAAATTCTGGACTGCAGCCTCCTTCAGCTGATCCCACGCGTAGTAGCTATATAACTACCTCAAGCATGTCTCGCATGTCAGGCTTGTCCGACTTTCCTGTACCTCCTCAGCCCGACACCGCCGAACACATGTCTCTGATTAGCTCCTATTACGAGGAATCCTACTCTCGTGGCACCTTTAATGCTCCGTCGTCTTTGATACCAACCTTTGATGATACCCTCATGGTTCATTCTGACGAGCATAGACATCCTCGCTATACAACTGCGAGTGGAGTTGAGGAGATGGATGAACTAGTCGCTGCTCTCTCCTCGCACTCTCATTCAACGGTTCGTCATTAATCCTTTTCATGTAGGATACCTGGTACGAGGTCGTTTATCGACCTCGCCTCCTAAATATTCACTATTTAAATCCCTGAACCATTTGTTATGGATTTCATCTCTCGACTGCATTTTATGATACCAACAAGGATACCTGTCACATATACAAGATATGTATGTAGCACCATCAGACCATGGGCCATTCGGTAAAATCTCCTTGACCAAATCGGAAAAAACTGATGTTTCCACTATCAACGGCTGCAATGACAATGTGCTTTTTCCCGGACTTCAATGCCATAAACGGATGAGGTCGACGGACCGGCTGCGTGAGCTGGGAAGGAGAGCTGAAAACCCAGGAATAAACCCTCTGGATTAGTGTTAGATTTTGAACCAGAGTGGCTGGAGCAGATCGACTCGAGGCGGAAGCTAACGTGCGGGCTTGTGGCGCTTCTGAAATCGGTCCAGTGGTAGAGAGTGGGCGACGTATTCTTGGAAGGGGAGGCGGCAGTTCGGGTAAAATGTCGAATAGGCTGGTTAACTCTTGGAGAGTTGGCATTGGCGTCGTCCTTGCGCTGCAGGTGATGTCACAATAGAGAATTCAAACCGAAATGCTATGCTCACTTGACGACAACAATTTGGAAATCGGGGAGGGGCGGAGCGGACCGTTTAAATGAAGTTGATGGTTTGTAGAGATTGTAGAAGATTTGATATGGCGAATTCCTCATTGTTTCGAGCTTTTTTTCAGAATCTACGAGATGCAGGGCAACCTTGTGGCCCGAGGTCATGAAGCGGAGGGATTGAAAAAGGGAGGCTATCGTGATGATGAAAAAATACTAACAATGCAATGAATACTCGAACGTTACCGTAGTTCTTGTTGTGATGCAACCAGCGACTGATACGAAGTGGCCGCCACCAATCGAAGGTCTTGAGGAAGGCATTATATAACCAGCGGGAGAAGAACGACATTGTACGCCGCCAAATTGATGGCGACCCATTCTTGATAGACATTTGAGGCCACGGAGGAGGAACAGGATAGTAATGCGTAGGAGGATTAGCTCGCGTGACAGAGTATCCTAAACGTTTGAGGTATGTATAAACCTAGATTACGGATTGGAATTTGGTGAGAGAGCATTCTACAGGGACCCACCTGCAGCTTCTCCAAAGTAAGGCCCTCCACTCCAAGCATTTCGGCATATACTTGCTGGACAGTCATTGGGGCGCCAGACATCTCAGATTGTGTCCGAGAAATGTCGACAGAGGTATCCTTCCAACAGAAAAGAGAACCTCTCTCCACTAAATAGATAGTTTCCTCCGGCAATAGCTCGAGGCGTTTTTGAACCTTGTCAACGCCATTATCATCAACAGCGGACCTAGGAGCGGAATGTCCGATGGAAGAAAAATGGATGCCTTTGGCCAGAGTGACATGAGAGCGGCCAATGTTTGGATACCATATCGCGTAGCTCACAGCTTTACTGACAAAAAAAAAGTTTAGACTTTCGAGATAAGATTTGAAAAGACCATATAGACCTGGAGATATTTCGCGTCGATCTCAATGTGTCAAACATTGCGGACCTCGCAGTGTCTAATACATGGACTTGAAGACCAGAGCCTCCCCCTGGTTTAGGCTCAAATTCTTTTTCGCCTCGTTTTGGTATTATAGGTCTAGGACTGACGGACAATGATGAGAGGATGGAGGAATACCGACCCAAAATTGGAGACGCACAGAGAAGTCCAATCGGGGCTACCATCTTCATTTTCGTTTTCATCCCCGGATGATTGTGTGTCGTCGTCGTCGGGGGTAGATAGCTTTGAAGGAGGCTGTTCGTCGTCCATGACGATGTTGAGCAAAAATAAATCACGCTTGTCAACATGATGTGAGCGGGAATTGCCGAAAGAGCATGAGGGTTTGAGTTTGTACAGGACTTGTACATTCTCTCTCTCCAATGCGACCACTAACGCTACATGCCTCTGCATTGAACAACGAGGAGTATGACCTTTACACTGCGAGCCTAAGAGACCTCACAGATGATGAGGGCGGCAATGCACACGACGACAGATATTACGAAGGCATGGAGATTGGAGTAAGGGAAGTAAGAGGATGGATTCGTGGAAGATTTCCTCATATACAACCGGGAGTGATTGATTCAGCAAGTATCTTTTCAAAGTCAATTATTATTTTCTTAATCTTCCTCTAGATCCTCCGTTTTTTTGCTCCGGCGCTATCCAGTAACGATGTCCTTACTGGAGGCCAATTTTTTGCTGCGCTGCGTCTCGTAGTACATGCTGAACAGGGAAAAGACCTTGATCGCAACCTCGGCTTTGTTCAAGGTTAGTATTTCGTATATTTTGTGAATACATTGATAATTAAATATCGTCAGCTCACCCTGCGCCACCAAAAGTTGCACCTTCCGTTCCGACAGTTTCGCCACATTCATCACACAATCCATTTGCGCCACGCGTTCCTCCTCTTCCTCCAAGAAAGCCTGCTCCTCCCGTACCACTGGCACATTCTCAGAAGCATCCATCTAACTCTCAATCAATTCTTTTACCGCCCCCTCGAAAATCTATATCGCCCACCCGCCCTGCACTTCCACCGCCACCTCCACATCATCCTCCAGTACCTCCAAAACCAACGCACGTCACATCAACCCTTATTCGGCAGTCCCTCCAGGCAACCAAGGCTGCACAAACTATGAAGCGAGCAGAGACACAACTCGAAAAAGAGCGTGTTCTGCAAGTCCTAAAAAGCAGTGCTGTCGTATCGGGTGGGTATACTCTTGCAGGCGCCCACATAGAGCGCTCATCCGTCGTTGTAGGAACTTCTGTCCGCACTACTCAACATAATCATCACGAAAACGGCGGGCCTATGCGTAATAGAGAACTTTCGTCATCACAATCGAGTAACGAAAGCCTTGAGGGAAGAGCTCCACCGCTTCCAAGACGACGCACTATCAATCAGCAACAGCCGAGCCCACCCGTGTCAGTCAGTTCGATTGAACAAGTGGCTCTGGCCAAGGCTCCTGATGAATCTGCTCATGCGCCACTGGCTGGTACTTCTGCTTTTTCTTCACATTCTCCGCGTCCATCCACAAACCCTTTTCCGGTAGCAAATACTCACACAAACAATCCATATCGCCGTCCCTCCACATCTTCATACAAATCTTTCGTTGCCTCCCCACAAGGTTCCCCAACTCGTGGGACTGCCGACCTTCCTCCACCCACACATCCCGATCGCTTGACTCAAAGTACAAGTTTTAATACACCCAATACCAGTGCTAGTGCTGCTTCGCCAGCTAGTACGCCCGCAATGAATGACTCGGAAGGATCTCCAACTACACGTGTCTTCCGATCCAAATCGTTGCATCATTCCTCCCCTCCACCTCAACACCCGCTGCCTTCCGCTCCGCCACGACGGCGACCAGAAAGTGTCCAAGTCCTCGCAGGCATGTTAGAAAAAGACAACTTTATGACATCATCATTGTCCCGAAATCCATCCCTTTCAAACTTAGCCCTGAATAGAGGACCACACAAGAGGCAAACATCTCTGTCTTCTTCATTCGCATCTCTGGGGCTTGACCGCGAAAAGGAGAAGCAGGAAAGAGACTTGGAGGAAAAAGAAAAGGATCGGGAAAGCCCACTGGGAAAGTTTGCTCGTTCCTGGCAGCCTCGCCTTGAAAGAGCACGATATAAGGCGGAGGCAGGGCTCAGCCGTCGAGGATATGTCCGTGACAGAAGTAGGAGCAAGGGGCCAGAAGACACAGAGGATTTGCTGCACACAGATCCATTTGGTGGGACCTCGAGCAAATTCGGACGTGCATATGCAGGCCAAGACTACGATCCACCGAGTGTAGATGGTAGTGCTTATGCATCAAGCGGAAACAGTCCATCTCCTCACCGTGGAATCGAGCGCGATGGGATGAAATGGCCTGTGGCGGAGGGGGAAGGTTGGCGACCATTATGAAAATAATAAAATAGAATATAGAGATCAATGTACAAATTATCAGTGTATACATTTCTCACGGTCAGTGTTCGACTTGATACTCGAAATTGTGAATAATACTCCATCCATCATGTCTTCACCTGACGCTCTCATTACCTTGCGACAAGCAATCAAGGAAAAGGAATCTATAACCTATGCTGAAGGCAATAGCCCCTGTGCGACTCTGGCCAATGCTTCGCATATTGTCGTTTCGTCTGTTTCTCTGGCCAAGTCAAGTCCAACACGTTATCTCAAAACTGGTGTGACGAACGCGACTGGCCCATCGGACTTTTTTTCTGTCGAAGCTGTGTACCTTGCATGGCTGCTCAGAGATGCAGGAGGCGCAGAGTATATGAAGCAAGCGCGAGAGAATGGTCTTGCTGTCGGCTTCGTGAGTGTAACGGAGAGGAAGAATGTCGTTGATTGGTTGGAGGGACGGTCGCAAGAGAACATAAGAATCGTGCCTCTTCCATGTCGGTGTCTTTTTCCTCCTTATATTTGGTCATCTCAACTTACGGCATTATAGCGGATTCGACCACGCCACCAGGATCCCCATCTCGTCCAATTAATGCCAGTGTATCAGCATCCAGAAAACCACATGCAGAAGCATTGACTTCCTCTCCTTCTAAACGACGATATGTTGCAGACAGTCATGATGTTGAAATAGTCAAGAAGATCAAACAGAACGAAGTGGAACTGAGAGATCGAAATACTGTTCTTCGTGGTAAAAAGCCCAACGTGAGTTTCAATGCATACTTCTGCGCGGGCTTACTTTGATCTTATCTACCAGAATTTCTCGTCAGTCAGAACCGTATATGCTGAAAAGCTAAAGAAGATGAAAGAGGTCAGCAAGAACGGCAGTGTCACCACCTCAGCCACCACCGCAGGTAAGTTATGACTTCGTTCACTCGGACGAGTACTGATCACCATCCTAGATGCTAAGATGCAGGCTCGTAAAGCTAGTTAGTATCGCAATCGTTTTCGTATCTTCGGGTTAACGTTGACGACATTCTATAGAAAACCTCTATCCAATAATCATAATATCTTCGTCTCCAACGGCTCTTATCACAATGCACAACGTTAGGCGCTTCTTACAGGAATCAACGTATGTATGGATCAACTGAGTATATGTTCCTTTTGCTGAAAACTTTTACGTTTAGGTTTGAGCCTTCCCAAGATGCTCGCGCTCGTGCTGCTGCGGAGGGGAATACACGCCCTGAAGATATGATCCCTATTTACCGCAAGCGCACACATATCGACTCAAGTGGAAAAGAGACAGAGACACATGCACGTTATTACGTGGTCGACAGCGTCGAGGCCCTTTCCAAGTTCGGGACTGATGCATGGGATCGAGTAGTTTGTGTGATGACAACAGGCCAAGCATGGCAATTTCGACCGTACAAATGGAACGAACCAATCCAGTTGTTCCATCATGGTATGCTACCCTTGAACAAGGACGCTACAGGTAGACTGACGAGCTTCACTTAGTAAAAGGGATCTACGTTTCGTGGGCCAACGACCCTCCGAATGCGAAGATCAAGGACTGGAATGTTATGGAGCTTAAGGTCTGAAGCTACAGCCATTATCTGTTTATTTGACTGACTGTCTGACGTATGTAGATCGATCCACATAGAAGACATGTTGACAAATCTGTTGTTGCTCACTTTTGGAAGACTCTCGACACTTGGATAGTGTCGAACAAGCCATGGTTAATGAAGACGTGATATGTACGGGTTTTGCGGGCTTGCGTAACTCGCCACTCACCTTTCTGTATATATTATTAGAACGTTCTGTCTGACGAGCCCCAAAGACGTTCGTAACAAATCAATGTCGTGATATAATAATGAGTGCGCATGTCGGCAGCAGGGGTTGAAATACTGAGGAAAAGCGGTCACTGCTATAAAGTAATTATAAAAGAAACAAGTGAACACATATAAAATCCCAACAACCCGAATAATGTTGAAGCCTTTAACCAAAATCTGGATCGTCCGTTCCAAAGTCGCCATCCCCAGATCCCGGAGATGAATCGCTTTTTGACGTGCTCGTAGTACCATTGAGATGGGGATCAATCGCAACACTCCCTGATGTTGCAGTCGTAGCCGTGCTTCCTTCTGTCTTTGATGCCCCACCGGAACTAGAAGGCGTTGATCCACTGGCTCCAGGTTCAGAATAGGCGGCGGTAGTTGTCGTTGTCGTGGTAGTCCTAAATGGCGTTGGAGCAACCAAGGAACGATGAAATCTTGCACGAAACTCGTTTGTTGCATCTGCGCCAGCGGCAGCTGCAGCTGCGGCCGCGTACTGGGCAGCTTGAGCCTGTTGCTCTGTAGTCAACTCGACTGGATAATGAGGAGGAAGGGGAGGAGGCATGCCGACTTTGGCAGCCTGTTCCGCATAATGGGCACGTCGTGCATGGTCCCAGTGTTCCCATGCCTCTGCAAGTACTGGTTCTAAAGAAGCAAGCTCTTCGTTTGTCATGTGAAGGGTACGTAGGAGATGTTGTTTGAGCAACGGTGCACAAGAGAAAGAAAGGAGAAGAGTTGAAGCAAATGTCTGGCCACCCATGGGCTGATTTTGAGGAAATGGAGGTTCACCAGGTTGACCATGAGGAGGTGGTTGTGGGGGTGGTGGATGTGGCGGCAAACCATTTGGGTCATGAGGAAGGACTTGCTGATACTGACCATCTGGGCCGACGCGATAATGGACTTCCTCTATGGGAACATCGTTGCCCATCTCACGTTGCTTGCGTTGTTTGACGATGAGACGGTGTTTCCGCTGCCGTTCGCGTGCAGCAGCCCTGACACGGTCACGACGAGCGACCTCGTCAGGAGTTAGATCAGGCTGAGCTATTTGAGAAGCCTGCTGAGGAGTATGGTATTCGATGACGGGCGGTGGGGGTGGTGGTGGTGGAGGATGATGATGGTCGTTGAAGGCGATGGACATGGCATTGGCGAGGCTGTTATTGCGGTCTCGCTCTCGCTTCCTTCGTTGACGCTCCGCAGCCTTTTCTCTCTTCAGTCGCTGAGCGTCTGTCTCATTCTCTCGAGGCCGTTTGCGCGATGAGGTCGCTGTGGAAGATGGTCCGTGCAGACTTGTAGAAAGATTCGCTTCCATTTGCTTATAGTGTGACTAGGGGTGACCTCGTCGTGACGGGCAGTGACGGAAGGGGAGGAAGAGATGTCACACAACAACAAACAACAATCAAATCCCATCAGCGGAGTTCAAATCACGTCACGCTCTCTACTCTCATGGCTCAAAGCTTCATTGGGTATGTAAAATCCATTTATTTCGTCAAAATTCTTACTAGAGTCGTCTTTAGAAAACCTATTTCCCTAATCTCGCATTCTGATGTCCGTTATCGTGGTATTTTAGCTGGTATTGACGCAGCTGCATCCACCATTCAACTTTCGAATGGTGAGTCACTTCTTTTCAGTCTTTTTTTGTAGTCTAATTCCTTTTTTCTAAGTATACTCAATGGGAACTGAAACACGGCGGTAAATATTCTTTGACAAAAAGAAAGAACAAAAAAACAAAGACTCACAAACCTTATAGACCACCTGCCGAATTTATCCCTCCAGTGCAAGAACCATACCAATATATCATTTTTCGTGCTTCAGAAGTAAAGGATCTTGCTGTTGATGATGCTCAACCTCCACGTCGCAGCGTTCACGATGATCCTGCAGTTCTTGTACGTGATTTTATCTTGACTCTGACTCTCTCTGACTGTCACGTTGCCTCTCTTTCAGGCTGCTCCTCCATCTCAAGCACCAGCCACTTCTCCTTACATTGCACCCGCTCAGCATGCTTACCAGCAACAGCAACCCATTCAGCAACCGTATCCGCAACAACAATCTCAACCTCAGCCTCCTCAAGCACAGCCTCCTCAAGTTCAAACACAGCAGCCTCAACGTCAAGCACCACCACTCGCACGTCGTACAAACAACTCCGTTCACACCGCCGCTGCCTCTCTTGAGACCGTTGAACGTGCCATTGGCGATCTACGGGTCTCCAATGCTCAAGGTACGAATTCGAACACTCGCGGAAGAAGCGGTGGACGAGGGGGAAGGGGCACTGGTAGGGGCGAGAGAGAACAGGGGCCTACCATTCCTAACACTGATTTTGACTTTCAAACTATGAACGCCAAGTTTGACAAGGTTGCGTTGGGTGAGAAGGTCAATGTGAGGGAGGCGGTAGTACCTGTGGAGGAGAATGGATCGGCGTCGAAAGAAGGCAACACGTCCGAGGATACCTCTGCTGCCAACGCAGCCAATGACGCCACCACCGCCATTATCACTACCAACACATCTTCCTCCACTGTGAACGCAACTGCTAAATCGCCCACGCCTGCACCCGCATACGATCCATCCAAATCCTTCTTTGACACTCTTTCATCCACGCCCTCTGTACCGCAATCGGGAGGGCGTAGCAGCCGACGAGGTGGCCGTGGTAATGGCATGAGCAGGAGAGAGGAGGAGAGGGAGAGAAATGTAGCTACTTTTGGTGAACCGGGCGGTGTTGGCCTTATGGGACCTGGTGCATATGTAGGAGGATGGGGAGGATATGGGAGGCGAGGTGGGCAAGGAGGTAGCAGAGGTAGGCGAGGTGGTGCACCAACTGGACAAGGACCTCAGGGACAAGCCGTTGGCGCCCGTTGAGAACCCTGGGTAGAGAATGTTTACCAAACGATCAACCCTAAGAAAACTTCGGATTGTAAACGCGCTCAGTCTCTTTTTTTTTGGACCACGAGCATAAATCTACCACAAGCTTTGCATGACACAGGGCAAGTCTCTTTACAATTACAAATGTCACTATTTCCTGGGCCCGGGCATTTAGTATTCTTGCGACTGCAACGACGGCAGCTCCGAAGCATTTTTGGTTTACGATCCTCTAAGGACCTAACAAGGCCACGAGGCCATAAGAGCCTTAGGCCCTGTTTTGCAACCTGATTTAGTTTGATGATGATGATGAACTTGGTTTTACGCCAGCAAGCTGCGCTATGAGCTAAAGGGCGGACACTACGTGTCAGTGATGGTAAATAAGTGAAGTATGTATGGTGGCTGTGTAGGTGTAGAGGTATGTTAGGGTATGTTCCTTGCATGCGTTTCTTCATATGGTTGTACAAGCGACAGCGCTTCACTCGCCACAATGCATCAGAACTAAGCAGTGAAAACTCAATAAAACAAAACTCAATAAAAAGCAACTGCTCTTAGATTATTTGGCATGACAGGAAATCAGGATTATTTTATTTAAGAGATTTTGCATGTAAGCCCTCAATGATCATACATAGGTCACAGACGCTATCACACTCCGGAGTAGTACTAGTGACATACATCATGTGTGACCACGGAATATCTGAACAGCTATGTAGGACACTACACTGAGTTAGCAGGAAGACAGAGATCATACGAAGTAAACTGTACAAAGTAAACTGAGAGATGATATGAGACATCAGGAAAACGTCGGGTTTTTCTTAGGCGTCTTGGTACGTCTTGGTCTTAGAGAAGGGATCTTAGACCATCTTAGTCTTGCAGATTCTCTTGGTGTGAAGCTGGACCAAGATCTTTAGTAGCTTATGTAGCTTAAGCATCTTGTCAATATATTTGCTTCTAACAACATCACGTCAGAATACAATTTCATACGCATGATGATCTATGAACCTATTGACAAAGAAATACCTAAACGCATCGAGACTATCACTTGCGGTAAGCTCATAGGGGATCCAATCTTCCCCGGCGCGCCCAATTAGATGGGCTGCACGTAGAATGGATTGTGTACTAATCACCTCCAGAATGAGGTTACCTCCCCGGTCCTTATCTGCCTCGACAACCCATAATCCTGTCTCTGGG
>JABAJW010017953.1:0-38129 GCA_018855395.1 Arthromyces matolae
CTAAAGATGGTCAAGTTATCTAATTACGTCAACCAAACTTTTTTGATTCCCACCGGTACCTCGTCCATTGGTTTTTTTATGTAGATATTTAGATTGCAGCGACGTAGGTAAGAAATCAGATAGTAAGTATAGATACTTGTGTATTGGTAAGACTTCCAAGTTGTGTCTTGACGCGGTCACAATCGAGAAAATGTCTCTGTTATGATCGTAGAGGGTCAGCTGAGCGATACTTGACCTTCTCAAATATCCTAAATAGACTGATGATAAGATTTGTGCAATATGCTAAAAGGCCGATTGCAACAAGGCAGATGAGGGCAAGCTGATGGTCACATATTCGATCGCCAACACTGTGTTCGTCATTCGGAAGTATGCTGTTGGGGCGGGGAATTTCATTGTACCAAGAGATGCTCGAAACCGACGCGCAGGGAATAAGTGAGGTGAAAAAGTTGTCGAAGCAGAGCGAGAGGGCAGCAGACCACGCGCAAATGAAAAGAACCTCCGAAAGAGTGTAAGCTAGTTTACCTGAAGTCCGCCAGAGCCCTAAAGGTCGGCCAAAATATTCAAGCTATCCAAATCAATCAGCCGAACATGCAATCTTCAGTTGACAATGGATTCTGAACGCACATAAATTGCAATCATCACGTGAACTAGAGTTAGAGGGGCAAATATTATAACAACCGTGCTGGAAGATTCAGTTGAGCAAACAAAAGATAGATTGTGTGTACGCTTACGGGGAACTTCCCACTGCACCCATACTATGCAAGGCCATCTCTATTCTTCGTATGCGAATCGCCACGGCAAGCGCAGAGGTTGTGAAAGTGATGTTGATGATGCGAAAAAGCTAAAGAACGAACAAGATGAGGTTAGAGGTCCATGGAGTAGTAGACATAGCATACCAACGGAACATATGTGTTGGACAGGATAAAAGCTCGAAAACGTTTTCTTCTTGAGCGCCATTTCTTGTCGCCTTTCTGGTCGACTTCTGATTCATCTGGTGCTCCAAGTCCATAAGAAGTTTGTCTACTTAGATGATTGCGAGCAGGGCCTTGTATTGCTGTACGTGGAGACCACGGATCGTCCCAGCCAGGGGTCATGCTATTAGCAATTGTATTTTGGGCTACCGGAGGGGTCGGGAAAGCGAGGTCCCAATCCCGCCGTCCATCCGTAAGCTCGTTAGATTCAACATCTCTTTCCTTACCCTTTCGGGTTACTGTAGGGGTTTCTCGTTGTGAGGATGAGGATGGAAGCCAAGAGGAGATGGAAATGTCCTTGAGGCCTTTCTTCTCCGCTCTAGCTGAGGTAGAATCATTATTTTGAAATGTTGGTGGTTGTCTCGTAGTGCGAGGTAAGGTGAACGTCCACCAGCGAGACGGGCGATCGTCAGGACGGCTTGTATAAGAAGCAGCATCGATTGGTCGGGGTTCTGGCCATTGTGTTACGTCATGTATAGAAGTACGCTCCGTGGGCGATGGGGGTTCGTCGCGTGCCCATGCTGCAGGTGGGAATAAGTCATTACGACCGTAAAGATGGTCGAGATAACAAACGAGGTGTGGTCACTACTACAGTTGTCGGGGGTGGTGGGACGTTTGCCCAGTGTGCGCTAACACTTGAAGGCGAAAACGACGACGGTTTGTGACGCGAAGAGACGGACATCCGCAACAGTGGGCAACAGTCTGGCGTACCGCTCTTAAGAATTCGTGGCCGTCGTGATTAACAGCGACAAACGCGTGTGACATGAGTTTACGAGAGTCACAGCTGTCACATTGGACTATCTACTTTTGCTTGACAAATGGACGACTCATCTGCAATACCCTCTCTCTCTTCGGGCGTCGTAGGCTCCCGTTTTGTCACGGAAACTGAGCTAGACACTGCGAAATCTCGTCGCGATGCACAGTGGAAAGCTGCATATGCTAGATTGGGTCAAGAACCACCACCTCAACAACAGGACGACGCGTACGATGGTCGTAGCCTTGCTGAAGTGAGCATTTGCCTGTAGATGAAAACCAGGCAAATATTGACTTCTCTAATGGATGGTCTAACGATCAAATAGAAACTAGCTGCGAATCGGGTAATGCGATTTAACTTCTACCCAATCGAATCCATCCTTATTTTCCGTGAAGATAGCGAAACAAGAGGAATGGGAGGAAAAGACAAAACTAGGCAAGCCCCATAAACAGAAAAGTTCCCCTCGTCGACTGATTCCACGTAGCTAATCAATTCAGAGCTCTCGAGGAGGATGAGATCATGTTCCTCGATTCTTTACGAGAGCGACAAGAGGCAGAAGAGCGTTTGCGCAAAGAACAGGATGGGGAGGAAGTCAAGACTTTCAGAGAGTAAGTATCAAGTCTTTTTCGACCGTTACTCTGTACAATCTTTGTTTCTTCTCTTCTATATAGGGCGATAGCAGCACGGACAAGTGCTTCGAATAACCCTCCTGTGCTCGGAACTTCGACATCAGAGACTACATCGAAGACGCCTGCCATTGTTCCCGCCGTCAAAAAGGATGTCAAAAGGTCTTTGAAGGGTGTCGTCGTCAAACGAAAACCAAAGCAGCCTACTTCTCAGACCTCTAAGCCACCTTTGACACCAAGCAAACCAACCACCGTTTCAGAGACCATTGATGACAATGATGGAACTGAACCTCCAAATCCCAAACGCCAAAAGACATTTGCTTCATGATTTTACACCAAATTCAATAACATTATTATTTTACCGCATCAACTCAATCGTTTGCACTGAGCAACTTGCTTACTCGGAGAATCCAGATACATGAGATCATCAACTATCTCTACGAGTGACACAACTGGGGGTAGGGGTCCATCTGATTTGGCTGAGATCTTTGTCCTGGACCTTTGTACTGGAGTCCCAACCAACGGTCCTGTTAGAAGCCTCAACACGTCTACCGCCGGTACTTCTCATAGTACTACGTTCTAATAACCTTTTTGCGGCGGGCGTCAAATTGCCAGCTGCGTCCGAACGTCGTGGGGTCCATGATGGTGGTCCCATTGAACTTTTTGCTGCGGGAGTTGAACGGATTCCTGGAGTGCTGAGACCCAGCAGTTCTGCTTTAGCACGCAAATTTTTTGACGCTTTATTTGAAAGTTTGTGAGAAATCATCTCTCGAGCACTCATTGCGGCTATATGGAAGGGTGTACTTGAAGGCGGAAAGGCGGCGTCATCCTGAGATATTATTCTCGGTGTTGCGTTGAGCGTGCCCCAAGTCATAAGTTGTTTTACAGCAGCTGGTCCCAGTTCAGATGCTGTCGGGGATGGCATATTAGGTACAAGGGAAAAACTGTTGGTTGTAGAGTTTGGACGATCTATTGTAGTTAAATTTTAGTTCAATTTTCATGTGATATTAGCAGCATGATAGCACGCACAGGGTGTACCTGTAATTGCTGCGTCTATGCGACTTCTGGTTGGACTAGGAGGGGCTGAAAGACCACGGGATGTCGAGGATGATGAGTGATCATTTTCAGATAATCGAGTATTATCGTATTTGATAATCTTGAGGTTTGGAGTGGCTTTGGGTATGGAATGGTAGGGAGAGTCGTCTGCATCTGGTGGGAACATTAAGGAATTACGCGCCTATAGACAATTCAATAACCGGAGAGCATAAGAATTGTCAAACAAGACGCCAACCTTGAACTTCCAGCCGTCCACTCCAGCAGAGCGAGTATCTTGTGTGGGAGCCAGAACGTCTATCTCGCTGGCTTCCGATTGCTCGTCGGTTTCAACGAGGGACTGGGATTGTTCTCCTGTACAAGCCTGCCTGGACTCTTCTGGGGTGGATTCCATGTTTTGTTGATCTTCTTCCTCTTTGATCAGTCCTGCGACAGTAGGGGCCTCTATCAAAAATTTCTCTCGAACACCAGTCAAAGGGGGGGCCTCAATAAGCATTCTTTCCCTCGCTTGGATCATTTTGTTTCGCTGGCCCTCTACCCTTTTCTGTGCCTCCCATGCCCAGCCCCACTTCTCCTTACGCTGCCGGTTCTCGTCATCTAGGATCTCTGTGAAGCTCGAGTTGTCTTCTGAGGTATATTGAGCTTGAAAAGCGTCAAGACTCAGATCGGTATTAAGTCTTTGTCGTTTGGCAGGTGGCTCTCCATAGGAAGTACGGAGGGGTGTTTCCGATGGTCCAACACCATAAGGAGTCTGAGAGGGAGTTTGATATGGAATTCGCCTAGACGAAGGGCCAGGGGTATTCAAGCTCTCGAGGTTACGCACAGAGGCATTAATCAGGTGTGGATCTCGTGAGCGAAGAGCGTCGAGATAATTGTTTGTGGCATCAAGATGAACGAGAGATGGGAAGAAGTCGCGAGCAATTATATGGGACAAAGCCTCTGTGTATTCGTCTTCTTCGAGCACGGTTTGGTGGTTGAGTGAACGCGGTGGTTTGTCGTCCATGGTTGTTCACTTTAAAGCGTGGTAATGACTCAGCATCATCAAAGTCTCATTAACATTGTTCATATGTCACTATCTACAACGTCGTAAAATACTGTATCCTTGCTGTATACATATGGAAAAAAAAAAGTTATAGAAAGTACAACTCGTCATACATGCTCAGAAATACAACTCTCTCAACTCGTCGGTTCAACCATGCTTCCAGAGCGTATCCTCAAAGGCTTCAATGTCCCATCCGCGCTTTTACGACCAGAAGCTGGTCGGCCAATACGACTTTGTGCAAGCATTGGAGTTGTTTGAGTCTGAGTAGAGGGTGGTAATTTCATTTGTCCATGTCGCATAGTGATGTTTGTATTAAGCCCAGGTAATTGCGGTAGGGCTTTGCCTTCCTGATACTTCGTTCCCGAGGAAGGTGTACCAGAAGTGGGACGAGGTGGCAATGTTGATAGTCTGTCCGCTACGCCCTCCAGAGAAAGCATCGCAGAGCTTGCACCAAGCGACGATCGTTTGTTCTGATTGTACAGGTTCGGTGTTCCGGGTCCAGTTGATAGTTTGGGCCCAGTTGTGCCTGCATTCGACGAGTACGGCCCCGTCGTTGGCAACGGAAGGAATGTAGGAGTGGCAGGCCGTGACACTGGAGTAGGTATAGAGCTTGTCGTTGTAGTGCTAAGGCTGCCAGCAGATAACCGCGATTGGGGCCGACGAGTTCCTCCTATAGGGCTTTGCACGGAAGTCGGGGATTTAAGCGCAGTCGAGGCAGCTGGCCGAAAAGAGGATGGGACATGGGAATGTGAAGGGCTTGCGCTTATGACTCTTCGTTTCTCCCGTCCTTTCAATGACGGTGGCGAATCCTCCATAATAAGAACCCATCCAGAAGAATCCCCTCCGTTATCCTTCTGGTTCTTATCTGACCCACTATCATTGCTGCGCGCAGACTCGACACTTCGTCGATATGTTATACTCTCCCAAGTGCTTTTAGCAACCGACTTGGTCGAGGATGCTCCTGATGACCCAGTGGTGGGCATTGGCCCTGCGTAAGTAACAGAATTGGGATTTGTCTTGGCTGTGATGCTTCCCATGCGAAGTCGAGGGACACGAGTATGGATTTTCTGTTCCAGGTTCCGAACGCGTGCGCGCATTTCCGATACCATTTGAACACCTCTACTCTTAGAAGTTATCGTTGAAGTTGTGCTCGTTGAAGTATTGGTCGTCCGAGCAGGTCGCAGGGTAGGTGTGTGAGGGCTTGACATATACAACGAAGGCAGAGTCGTCGATCTGGTGACACGGGGATGAGACGGTGGAGAAGCAATTCTTGATTTGTTCATCTCAAACCCTGCACGTTGCCGAGCAGCAGACTGATTAGCAGCTGTTACCGCTTTGGGAGTCGACTGCAAGGGGGCACCATCAGAGGATAGGCTATCGGTGCTAGGGGATAATTGGCCAAATTCTAGGTCGGGTGGCGGTGCGGTACTAAGGAGGTCTTCCTCCGACCGTGTGGAAGCTCGAGAGAAGGCTGTTTGAGACTCTTGCGAAACGGAGGGCTGAACAAGAGGTTTAGTCATTTGCTCTTGAAGGTTTGCAATTTGGTCCTTCAAAATAGATACTTCGACACTTGCATCTGGGTTGAAGGTGTTCGAGCATCAGTTCCGTATCTACATAAACACCTTGACCATGGAACACACCTCTAAGTTCATCGCGCAGACGTTGAGATTCTTCCTCAAGGTTAGCCTTCTCCAAAAGCTCATGCTCTAACAAAATTTTCTCCTCCAGCGCGCGCGAATATTTTGCCTCCATATCAGCCAAACTCGAAGATACGGCTCGTTCATTCCTTTCTAAATCATCATTTCCCATCTCTAAGTCTCGTAGTTGAACCTTTGCTTGCTGTAATTCTTGACGGAGCTTGTCAAGTTCTCGTTGGAGGGATGCTGTCGTGGTATTGTGATTCGTTTGAAGGGACATAAACTTACCCTTGATCGGATTGTGAGTAACATACTTCAGTTCCAATGTATTAACGCAGACGGACCTTCCATTCGTCACGTTCAGATTCGGCTCGTATTGCCTTGACCTTGAGTACTTGCTGGGCCTTCTCAGTGCGCTGCAATTCATTCTCCAACTCGGCTTCGAGTTCCTTGCTAGCATGATGAAAGTCATCGAGTTCGGCGCGTGTCTCTGCCAGCATTTCGGCAACCTGGAGGTCGTTAGAGAATGGTGGGCTTGAACAGGAGTATGGACATACTTCATTGTACTTCGAGCGCCAGTCAGTTGACGAAGGCGAGTAGCTGATTGAATATGAGCAGGGAAGCATGGGTGGCATAACGGACAATTACCTGATCTGGTTGTCGTCGAGAGACATTGTATGTCTGTCCTTGTGCAAAGGATCCGCCGCCTGAAGAACGGCGGTCATAGCAGAAGGAGCAAAACAATGCTGTCGAGCAAGGGAAGAGAAGAAGTCAGATTGTCTTCAACCTTGATGGCTTCCAGATTTGGAATGGTTTGGCTCATGTGAGAACTTGAGTTGACGACGACAACAACGACAGAAGCCACAATGAGACCCCGCCCACCAAAAAAATAAAGCAATTTGGAAAGTCCTGCGATTTCGTCGCTCACATGAAATTTAGAAAATTGATTATTCAACTACACTACACATTTTCGGGTTTAGCACATTTTCGCTTCTCAAGTTTGCCTGTCTTTGGACAACGCATTTCCTGCCATGATATAGGCTCCATTGTTGCACCTGTTGAGGGTGAGGTACTATTCACAAGAAGGGTTGGAAAGAGGAGATCAACCTGCTTCGCTTGTGGCAAAGATGACGCCTAGATCATTTCTTGCTGTAGTCACGAAATAACTGCGAGCATCTCCTAACGATATCTAGATGTTTATCAGCGACAAAATTTGGATAGTTTGGTTGAAACACACCACAAGGCCGCGAACGACATCGCCTCCCCGAAAGCAGTCAGCAATCTTGACCTTATCTTTCTCAGTCGCTCGGACATCTTGAGTGCGTATAACCCCGGTGAATTCTTCCCCGGAAGGAAGAGGCACACCGTCAACTACAGTAATAGAGAGCATGGCCTGGAGGGGAGATAAACGAGTAACGGACCCGAGTACAACGGAATTTGGTGCTGGTGGATGAGGACGAATACGAGATATTGTCAAAGCCTAGACGGTTAAATGGATGTCAAGTATAAAAATTTAAACAGAGAACCAACAGAGCCGTCATTGCGAGGAACGCCTAGTAGACTTGCCCTGAGGAGAGAATTTCTAGAATAAACGCCAGGCCCAAGCTGAGGAGCTGGTCCGCGGGGCAAAGGAATTGGTTGACCAGGGAGAAATATATCAGATTCGGATGTCATGGCAAGCTGCAGAAGAAAAGTTGTTCGGCGCAATCCGGCTCTTTGGTTTTGTTTATACTCTTTACCTTGCCCCAACAACACAAAATTATTATTTCTCATCCCTCCTTCATGGCCTCCTTTGCTGCAGCTCGTATCCTCACGCGCCGTATGTTTCCATGATATCTGCTTTTAAATATACCTTACATTCTTTCTTCTAAAAGATTTCCATGTCTCTGCACGCAGGAGCGCGTTGTCGCGTTTTAATATGCCAGCAATGAGCCCCACCATGACCGAAGGTGGTATTGCTTCCTGGAAAAAGAAGGAGGGTGAAGCTTTCTCTTCTGGCGACGTCCTTCTCGAAATCGTGAGCATGTCCTCATTTTTAAAAAAACCATGTCTTCGATTCACTTTCATTATTAGGAAACTGACAAGGCAACAATCGATGTCGAGGCTCAAGACGATGGTATTCTTGCCAAAATCATCGTAACTCAACCGTGTTTTTTTCCCTTAATAATTCCCTTCTGAGACTGGCATTTCTAGTCCCAGGATGGTTCCAAGGGTGTCCCAGTTGGTGCTCCAATAGCCATTGTGGCCGAAGAGGGTGACGACCTCTCTGGTGCTGCCCAACTTGCGGCCGAGGCTGCTTCTCAACCTACGAGCGCTTCTCAGGCCGAAAAGGCATCTGAGCCTTCTAAATCTGCCACTGTGGAACCCTCAAAGCCCGAACCTTCAAAAACTCAAGCCGAAACCAAGCCAGAGCTTCCCGCTGGTGACCGAATCTTCGCATCTCCCATTGCAAAGAAGATCGCTTTGGAGCGTGGCGTCCCTTTGGCGCAAATAAAAGGCACTGGTCCTTCTGGTCGCATTATTCGTGCTGATGTCGAAAATTACAAACCCGCACCTGCCTCTACAACGACCGCGACCGCTGCAGCCCCTGCCCCTGCCCAGGCCGATTATGTCGACACTCCCATCTCCAATATGCGTCGCACCATTGGTACACGCCTTACTCAATCAAAACAAGAGCTACCGCACTATTACCTCACTGTGGACATTCACATGGACAAGGTTCTGAAGCTCAGGGAAGTCTTCAACAAGACTTTGGCAGACAAGGAAAAGGCCGCAAAGCTCAGTGTCAATGACTTTATTGTTAAGGCTGTTGCATGTGCCCTCTCAGATGTTCCAGAGGTCAACTCTGCTTGGTTAGGCGAAGTTATACGGACGTTCGTACCATCCCACCTTCGCCTTACCGTTTCCTCACGTCTAATTTCTAGGTACAAGAAAGCTGATATTTCAGTTGCCGTTGCTACCCCCACTGGGCTTATTACCCCAATTGTAAAAGATGCTGGCTCAAAAGGATTGGCTACCATCTCTGCTGAAACCAAGGCTCTCGCCAAGAAGGCGCGAGATGGGAAGCTTCAACCCACAGAGTATCAGGTTTGTTCTACTGCAATCCTCGTGTTCTCTGGTTAAGTGTGTTTCGGATAGGGCGGTACTTTTACGATATCGAACCTTGGCATGTTCGGTATTGAACATTTCACAGCAATCATCAACTCGCCTCAGTCATGTATTCTTGCTGTTGGTGCAACTCAGGCTACTCTCGTTCCCGCTCCAGAGGAGGAGCGCGGTTTTAAAACTGTTCAGGTTATGAAGGTCACTTTGAGCTCCGATCACCGTATCGTGGATGGTGCTGTTGGTGCTCGATGGTTGTCGGCGTTCAAGGGTTATCTGGAAAACCCTTTGACATTCATGCTTTAGGAGATCTAGGAAAACTTTCCGTGCGAGCACATTCTGCTCAACCTATATAGAGTAATTGGTAGTAATATATGATTTTCTAACAGGTGATCATCATTTTACATACGTAGATGATGGGTTTTGTATATCATCTCCATTCGGACGGCTCATATAAACTCGAACAACCCTGTCGAAAAAAAAAAGCTGCCCATCCTTCTAACAACATTTTCTATATAGTATACGTACAAGCTAAGACTGCCGACTTTAAATGGACGTACAACTTGGTTGTTTGCCACCCAAGGAGGAAGCGTTTTGGGCATCGATAGTTGCTAGGTGGTCTAACGCTTGCAGTGATGTCGTTGCACTAAAAGCTGAGCTCGAGAAAACTGAGGCAGAGGTGCGAAAATCACTGCATGACATGGTGCCCTCTCACATGTCACTTATAATAATATGTCAGGCCAGTCGTCTTCGAAAAGGCGCCGACGCATTGCGAGCACGGGAAGGGATTTTAATCGAGGAACGCGATCGACTGTTGCAAGAAGCGCGTCATTCATCCCTTCTTGACCTTGCGGACGCGTCTTTTTAACCTATATTCCAGGTTTCCAAGTCTCACAGACTCTCTGCTCAGGGGGGCAATCATTTTTCGAATTCGAGTTTTACAGCATCGTTGCTAAATGATGATGAAGCTGGAACAACTCGCGTCAAACTCCGTGAAGCTGAAGAGTGCCTGGAAAGAGCCAAATTGGAGTATATGCGAGTCAAAGAACAGGTACTGTTTACCTCTGGTCCTCCTGACTTCTCTATTTATTGTCGATCGCGTATGCCTTGTACTGCAGTTGACAACCTCTCAGAACCTACTTGAGCAAAAAGAGGAACAACTGCAACAAAAGGACGAAGAGATTTCAACATTAACGTTGGCAAAAACTCGGTTACAAAATTCTAGTCTAGAGTTGTCTGTACATGTTCAAACACTCCAACATAATGCGGAAATGATCACGGAGACATGGGAGAGAAAGGTTTGTCTCTTCACCGATTTGAAGTTCGCTATTGCTTACCTTCTTCCCCTTTAGCATGCCGAACTCCAAGAAATGCATCATAAACTACAAGAAGACTCTGCGCTTAGCTCAAATATAAACAGACAGCTCATGGAAGAAGTGGAGAATATCCGCGTCAGTCCCTCATTTCCCTGGTGGATCTCACTCATCTCATTATACTGTTGCGCAGAAAAAATTGACCCATGAAAAGCTCCACCATGAGACGATAGCCCAAGAGGCCGGTTTCTCCTCTCTATCGTGACCTTTAATTAATATCTACGATATTTAGATTATTATCCTAAACCGTAACCAAGAAGCAGGCCAACAAGAAAACTCTGTCTTGCGTGCAGAGCTAGCTTCAGTCCATGAAAAGTTGAATAAGGCTGATGACAGCAACAAATCCCTTATCGACAAGAACAAGGCCCTCTCCGAAAGCCTGGCTACCCTTAATAAGAATTTGAAGGCAAGGACACTTTCATTATCACGACCCTTGTTCACATTAAATTGCTGGGCAGCTTCGAAATTCGTCTATATCATCGCTTACCAAGGAGGAACCTATTCCATCCGAGCGCAGTGCAGATTCAGCGCAGGCAATTCAAAAGGCCGCTGCCAGCATGTCCCTCCGTCCACAGGTTCCACTACCACATGCAGGAGAGTGTAATCAAAGTTCTAATACCATATCTACACTACCGGTGCAAGTTCCCCGCTCGGACTCCGCTTTAATTCCCGAAATTCGACGGCAACACTTGGCCCAGCTGGTTGAATATGTAGCTGATGTCGACACCAAGGATGTCAAGTTTCGGAGAGCTCTTCTTGCAAGTTCAATTGGCGGTTCTATCCAATCGCTTATCGTTAGGTAAGAGGCGGGGGCAAAGTAGCCGCCAGTATTAAATCCAAGTTTAGGGTGGCTGAAAGCAAGACTGCTTTGGCAAAAACACACAACATTTCTACATACCTATGTCCGGCCCTGGAACTCAATCCATGGTGTCCCCTTTCTCCCGGGCAGCACGGCTATATGTTTGTGGGGCTTGGGCAGGAACGAGAGACTTTCTTGCAGCCTCATTCTGGCTTAAATATCTTTATCGGAAGGGCGCAAACACGCAGCAAACCAAAGGATTACCAGTATCTCGGTGTTTATACCGCCCTCCGAGTGGCTGGCTTGAACACTGATGAATGGAGGTCCTTGTCTGAGGAGGTAGATACAATCGTTTGCATCGATCCCAAAGTCTTCATTAACCTCCCATACAGTTCAAGATCGGTTATTGCGCAACTACAAAAGAAAAGAACAAAGATTCAAGGACAGTTGACGCTATTCGTACTGCGTATGACTCGGGTGAATTAGTAGTGCCCTGCGTGCGCCTACAATGCACTGGCTTCAACGATCAGCTCTTCACTTCCCTAGTTTCCGCGCAAGCTACGGCCACACCAGCTCCTCGACTTATCATTTCCAAAAAACGCAGACTTGACGACGTTAGAGAAGATCCATCTAAACGTCGGTCAGCAAACATGTTAGAAGAATAATGACTCGGAAGATGAAGGGATCAACTTCTGTCACCGACCTGCTACACTATTTACGCATTCGCATTCGATTTTGTACAATCTTTTAAATAAAACATCGGTATCTTGATATGTTCAACGGTAAAGTCATGATCATTCTTGAACAGAGAGATAAGATTATCAAATGTTTAACTAAATTTGGCGCTCTGAGCATCTTTCGATCTTTAACCTTTCCCTCTGAACGACAAATCTACAATGCCTTGCAATCTACGCCACAAGACACCCCTGCCTGCACCAGGTTACTTCACTAATTGATCTGAGTCGCGGCCTTATTGAGCTTTTGTGGCAGAAAAATCATATCTCGCTCTTGGACTAGAGGGCTCTGCCAACAAGTTTGGCGCCGGGATCATCAAACATTCAAGGGACGGGTCAACCTCTGTCCTGTCCAATATCCGGCATACGTATATCACGCCTCCGGGGGAAGGTTTTCAGCCAAAAGACACTGCGCTTCATCATCGAGAATGGGCGCTAAAGATAATCAAGCAATGCCTTTTTCAGTCTGGTATCTCAATACATGACCTAGATTGCATTTGCTATACAAAAGGTGAGTTTTCGTTCTACTTCAGGAAAACTTCTTATGTATATGGAGAAGGACCTGGCATGGGCGCGCCCCTCCAGTCTGTCGCCCTCGTAGCTCGCATGCTTTCCTTGATGTATAGCAAGCCACTGGTCGGTGTGAATCACTGTGTTGGCCGTATGTTTCCAAAGACATTCATTCTCTCATTTGAGCTCAGTGACTTATACAGACATTGAAATGGGTAGAGAGATAACTGGTGCCCAAAATCCTGTTGTTCTATATGTTTCAGGGGGAAACACACAAGTAATTGCCTACTCTCGACAATGCTATCGAATATTTGGCGAAACATTAGACATCGCCGTGGGCAATTGTCTTGATCGTTTCGCAAGAGTCATTGACTTGAGCAACGATCCAAGTCCAGGATACAATATCGAACAAGAAGCTAAAAGGCACGATAGTCTCAAACATCATATTGTTTTCGAAGAGCTTACAAGGATATCTCACAGAGGGAGACGCCTGTTACCTCTACCGTATGCCACTAAAGGCATGGACGTCAGCTTGTCTGGGATATTGACCTCTGTAGAAGCTTTCACTATGGACAAACGTTTCCGTCGGGTCACACAAGTTCAGGAAAATGACGAGGAAGACGTCATCACAGCTGCTGACCTCTGCTTCTCTCTTCAAGAAACCATCTTTGCGATGCTTGTCGAGATCACAGAGCGAGCTATGGCGCACATTGGTAGTAAAGAAGTCCTCATTGTTGGCGGTGTTGGCTGTAAGTGACTTCTCTTCTGAGTTTTGTCATCCCAACGTCAGGTTCTCCAGGTAATGAACGCCTGCAAGAGATGATGGGTGTGATGGCGCAAGAGCGTGGTGGTCAAGTCTTTGCTACTGATGAAAGGTCAGTCTGAAATTCAAGATGATATCTTTACTACAGGACATCCAAATAATTATCAGGTTCTGCATCGATAACGGAATTATGATCGCTCAAGCTGGCCTTCTTGGATTCCGTATGGGACAGACGACCCCTCTACTGAATAGCACCTGTACACAAAGGTCTGCACTGAATCTTGCGATACCACACCATTCTGACAAATTTCTTAGATTCAGAACTGATCAAGTCCATGTAGCTTGGCGTGCCTGACAGGTGGTTTGACTCGGAATATTAAAGCCAGCGGAAAACCTCTGTCTAGAATCAAATTAAACAGGGATTTTAATATAGTCAACGCTCGATAGCACAAGCTTCCAACCAGACGGATTGTTTGATTGCAAGTCTTTCCCGAGCAGGTCAAACTGACTCCACCACCATCTGTTCATTTCTCCAAGCTGAGCTTCAGAGTCTGCAGGTAGAGTTCTAGACTGCCAAGGTTTATCAGGAAGAATATAGTGAAGGCATCGGACTTCCTCGTCCTTCCAGAGGTTTGGATGGATGTAGCGTAGCGTTCGGAGGGCATTGTAATACCAATGAAGTGGTATCCACTTCCCCTTGAAAAACTCTGTCAGAAGATCTTGGTCGGGAAAAGAAAATTCGGCAATTTTATCAGACGTCGAAAGGAACTGGACGATCCCCTCGGCAAGATTTTTGGAGGGGTTGAGCACCACAGTTCCTGAATTAAGTTGCTGGTAAGGGCGAGGAGAGGTGGGGCCATAGGGTGGGGGTAGAGTCTGTGGTGACTTGACTGCCGTGTGCGCACAGTTTTCTGGTATCCTGGCAAAGTATTGAGACTAGGTACGAGAATTGGAAAAAGGTACTGTCATACCAGTCTGCTGGATAGTGTTTTAATTGACGCGGATTACACGCACAAACATGAACGGCGGCGATATGATCCTTTGGAAGCTCGAGATCCATCAGTTCGTCCATGTTCTTCATGATAATCATATCACAATCCAGGAGTACAATGCGCTGCCAGGGGAGAAATGTGAGAAGAAGGGAACATAAAAGGTGTAGATAACCCGGAGCGTACGTCGTACTCGGTCAGTTCAAACCCTCTTCAACAATAAGATATCAACGTGTAAATATACTGATGGAAAAAGAGCTACCTTAGCTTGGTCCATGTATCCGCAAATCTTTCATCATGGGAAGCCAATGTATGGGAATTTTCTCGAGGGTGTAAACTTTCGACCTCACGCATCAAAATTCCGCGTTGGGTAAGAACCTCCCTTGCCTCTAGAGGAAGTGAAGGAGTGACCATGACAACAAGAGGGTATTTGGAATGAACAGCTCGTAGACCATAGTCAAGAACGAGAGTGCCGGCTAGATAGGACGACTTGGTGAGGAGCGTAACATACGCAGCTTTTGGGTTCATGACCAAGAACGACAGGTTGAAGACTCAGGAGAGGTGGTCTCGGTTACACATGCAAATCATTTTTGCTTGCAATTTCTAATCTCGGCCATCTCCTCGATTATACACGAAAATTACATGCTTAGAAAGTGAACCTTGATACAGGCGAAGGGCCCTTCTGATTAACTTAGAGTCGCATGATAGTAGCAGAAAGGCTTCCTGTCACTGAATGCATGGAGTATGATAGTAATAACAGGAAATCGACGGGAATATACAGCATAAACACTGATGGTCGTTTTAACGGAGACGACTAAAATGAAAAATAAGCAAGTAATCCGAAGTGATGGACCCCCAAGACGCACCGAGCCTCACGCTCACTCTCAAGAAGAGCAAGGATATCCTCCTCTCGCACAGGTCCCTTTACGTTGCGGATGATTGTTCGCGATGTATCATCCATGAACTCAACGCGGACCTGGGTGACACCTCCTCGAGATCCAGTACGGCCGAGGACCTGTTTTACGGGCAACATGAGCTGAGCAGGAGCGACAGAAAATGCGCATGATAAACCTTGATAACTTTCGCGAGTTTGACAGATGTTTTTGAAGAATCCTAAGTGCAAGGTTAGGCAATACATTAGGAAAAAATTCTGCGAGCAGGACGCACCATGTTGATGAGGCAATGGGAAACGGCAAGGCAACTTTTCTGTTGATGACTGAAAAACAAGGTTTTTTGCATCAAACATTTTCAAAGTCAGACCGGTAATTCCCGATGGATTACATTAGATACTCGTATTATTAGATTCAGTCGCTACTACTGTCTCGCCTGTCAAAAGCTGACCAGCTTTCTTTAAACTGCCCTTGCCCCTAAGAACGTTTTCAATATAGAATTCACCCGCCTGAGGGTCACCATGAGTGAATTTGTCTTTGATTCAAGGAAAAAAAAAACATACCTTGTAACTACTCCGCACAAGAGGCCCACTCGCGACATACAGGAATCCAAGATCTTCTGCTATCTTCTTCCATGAATCAAACTCGGCTGGCTCAACGTAGCGGTCGACTTTCATGTGACGCTTCGTGGGCCTCATATACTGGCCGAATGTGACGACATCGACATCAATTTTGCGAAGCTCTGCTCAATGAGGTCAAGAGTTTTCCCGTTTCCCTCAATTATTTAGACGTGCCTTTGAGAGCCGACATTACTTGGTCGTGTGTCTCGCCCACTCCGAGCATGATGCTCGTTTTGGTTATGCGAACACCTTCTTTCTTAGCATGCTGAAGCACTTTGAGACTTTGCTGGAACGTTGCTCTTCGGTCACGGACGAAAGGGGTGAGCTCTTCAACAGTTTCAATGTTGTGAGCATATACGTCCAAGCCTGACTTGGCAACAAGTGATACTTGTTCCAGGGACCCCGCGAAATCTCCCGTGAGGGCCTCCACAAGAATATGTGGTGCTCTACAGACACATATCAGACTGAGAATCTCAGAAAGACGGGATATTTTACTTTTGTTTAATCTTGCGTATTGTTTCGGCAAAATGATGAGCTCCACCATCAGCAAGATCTGGTTGCAGTGAGAAAAAATGGTCGTTAAACTTGCAACGATATCGTACCGTCACGGTCGACACTGGTCAGCACAATATAACCCAAATTCCAACGACTTATTGCCTCAGCAGTGTTTTCGGGCTCATGTGGGTCGAGTGGAGGTGGCGTTTTGGAGGTTTTCACAGAGCAAAAACGACAACCACGAGTACAAGTATCGCCCATAAGCTAATAATGGGGTCAGAGATACATCGCCATGCTTCATAAGACAATTACCATGATAGTAGCAGTAGCAGTACTTCGACCTTCGGCTTCCGTCGTGTTTGCCTTTCCTCCCCAGCAGTCTCCTATGTTTGGGCATCGAGCTTCTTCACACACAGTATTGAGATTAAGCCCTCTGAGATCTTTCTTTATTTTGCTAAAGGATCCTCCGGATGGTATACTCGTCTTGAGGTAGGAGGGTAGACGTGGGCTGGAATACTGCCGAGTCAGACAGAGGTGTATTAAACGCAGGCTTGTTGCATACCCTCTTACATTTCCCAAGACTATCCGCTCATGTTCCTTGCCGGAAACAAAGTCGTCGAAAGACGGCCCATCGTTGAGTGTATCTCTAAAGGACGTTTTCGAAGAAGAGGGTCCAGATGTGGTGGCCAGACATCGAGCATTCACAGAATTGACGAGACAGCGCAGGCGTGTAGAGCGAGTGGCCAAAGCCATATTCTAAAGGCGGTGGTACAAGGTAGCAAATGTTACACCCCGTGACAACTTTTTTGTTTGGAGTTCCGTCTTGACTAGTGACTCTTCATATTCCTTGCTTGATTTGTGCCCGTCATGAACGCACTTTCGCGGCGCGAAGAAGAAACGTTACTGAAAACGACCAAAGCTCGTGCGCTCAAAGAATGCGACGATTTAGTTAAAGGTCACCATCTCCTCGTCTTTTTTACGCAACCGCTCATTCCATATATAGACTTCGCAGAATGCGCCAATGGTAGGACGGTGTCTGTTGCGTGGGCATGCAGGGATCCTCTTAAAAGAGTACAAGATTGTATGGTTCAATAGTACGCAATTTCTCTCGAATGTTACATATTTTTTGTTCATTCTTGTCTAGCACAGGTCCTGAACCGATGGAGGCTGTCCGTGCAGAATATTTGCGGTTGCGCAACCTACAGCAGCAAGACACGCTGGAAACGCCACACAATACCCCGTAACCATCCATAATTCCACCACTCGGTGAATATCTTTCATTCTAGACCTTTATTGTCCAAGATGCAACTGCCAGTTCGTATATGATTTTTTTTTTGGCAATCACGATTAATAGAATACTCAACAAGGTTCTCGCTAAGTCACAGAAGATAAATATCAAAACTGAGAGAGCCCAACACTTCGTTCTATTTTCCGTTCACGGCTTTCCATTGAGCTTGCATTCCCATCAACGAAGTGACAAGCCTAAATATGCATCAGCATTGGTTCGAAATCAAGGAAGAAACACAGACCCAAAGATCCCCAAAGTTCCTTCGCCAACTTCGGTAACGCCTGCTCCTGTCGCTGGAATCCACAAGTCCAGTGCGTCAATCATAAACTGCTGACGGGTTGCAGCCTGGGCCCTATAAATCCGTTTAAGCGACTACGTGAACTTTGACTAGCAAAGGGACGAACGCTTTGATGGACGTCAGCTTAGCCTCGTCCTGGCTTTTCGTTGATATGTCCTTTTCACCATACTCAGACGAGGCAGATTGCAACCTTTTGTTTTCTTTTGCCAGTCGCAGGGTCTTTAGAATCGCGGGATGTATTAATAACGTGAATGGAGAAAAGGAAAAGAATATTCCAATATACCTTGAGTACACCGTTGGCAAGGCTGAAGATAATACCCGCAAGCCATAATTGATTTGACCTCTTCGCAACTCTTTTTGCAGTTTCACCTTCAAGATTCAAAAACTTGATTCCATTTGCCTTTCATAAAAGACTTTGTAAGCTTCTTATTCGCTATTTTCTTGTCATATCTGCTTACCCAAACCAAAGCATCCAGGCTCAAGTAACCAAAGTAGGCGAGTTGCCTGCTAATGGTCAAAATCTGCTCGTTAGCCGGACCAGAAGCGAGAGTTGCTCGTAGCGCAGCTTGAAGATGCTCCAAAGGCTTGCCCAGTCGCAACACTTTGACAACCTGACGTCAGAAGGGTCAAACAAGGCTATACATGACAAGCCTACACTTTCTAGCAGTTCCAAGATGTGACTTTAGCGCATTCCAGCGAGCTGCATCTAGTTTGAGCCCTTTGTTCGATAGATACCACGCAAAGAAACGGGCAAAATATTGGATTGCTCGATAGGCCTAGTATTCCTAGTCAATAACCTGTTCGCAAGTTGAGATGGAATTCACCTTGTCACGTCCCACTGTGGTAGAGCCAAACTTTAAGCTTTGAGAGACCACGGGGTGAAGAATTACTTGAGAGGCAATAGTGGCCATTGTTCGATTACGATTTTACGCCGTTCTGCTTCTGCTGCTTTATTATCGAGGCAGGTGCACGTGTTTTTGGCAACCTTGGTTCGGTCCGGATCAGAATTCATTGGCGGCGCGTGGGGTTCCTTCAAGAAAACATAAGTAGAACACCAGTAAATTGCTACTATATAGTACTTAGACGCGCGATACGGTGCGATGATGCTCTGCAGTGCATAATGAATTATTGTCGGGAAGATTCGGGTGGAGTCTGAGAAAGCCGTTTCCATCGCCGCCGTTTGTTCCGTAACCGTAAAGCGTGTCGTTCAGCTTTTACTTCCAACAACGTCGACGCACATAGACCTACTCTGTGAAAATGGCTGCTCTCTCTCGCGTTGTAAGTAAGCGTCATCTGTTTCGCGTCTGACTGCTTATTTCACGTGATAACTGTAGGTTCTATATCCTCGTCCGGCTGGGCCGAAGTCATGCATTCGTCTCTTTTCCACCTCGCAAATGGTAGGCATGAGCCTCTTTCTTCATAAAAAAACATATGTTCACTCTTGATTCCGAACAGTCCAAGCAGCAATATCGCACAGAAAAAGACACCTTTGGTGATCTTGAGGTTCCCGCTGACCGCTATTGGGGAGCCCAAACTCAGCGGTAAGTACGCATTCAAAGATTTATCATCCCATGTAACGCGGCTTTTCTGAAGCTCTCTCCAAAACTTTGACATCGGTGGACCCTCAGAGCGCCTCCCACCACCTTTAATCAAAGCATTCGGCATCGTGAAGAAGGCTGCATCTATCGTCAACGTTACATATGGACTCGACCCCAAGATCGGTAACGCCATCCAGCAAGCCGCTGACGATGTACGCACTTTTGTCAATCCTGGGAATATGATCGATCTCACACAGACTTTCTTGTCCAGGTCATATCTGGCAAGCTGGCAGACCATTTCCCTCTGGTCGTTTTCCAAACAGGCAGTGGCACACAGAGCAACATGAATGCCAATGAGGTTTGTCCAAATAGGCTGTAAGATGAAATCACCCTCTGATGACATACTTAGGTTATTTCTAACCGTGCGATTGAACTCCTGGGTGGTGAACTTGGCTCGAAGAAGCCTGTCCACCCGAACGACCATGTCAACATGAGCCAAAGCAGTAACGACACGTAGGTGCTCATTTCGCTCCAAAAGCCAAATTATTCACTGCTATAAGCTTCCCCACTGTCATGCATGTTGCTGCTGTGTCAGAGTTGCACAACGACTTACTTCCTGCATTGACTGAACTTCGAGATGCTTTGGAGGCAAAATCGAAAGAGTTTGAGCACATCATCAAGATCGGAAGAACTCATCTTCAGGTTAGTTCGACGATCTGTGTCTATGCGATGCCAACTAAATCGTCCGATCCAGGATGCTACTCCGTTGACGCTCGGTCAGGAATTCAGTGGATATGTCCAGCAATTGACCAATGCAATTGCTCGAGTCAATGACGTCATACCTCGCCTCAGTTTCCTCGCTCAGGGTGGTACTGCTGTTGGCACTGTAAGTCTTTCTGTTATATACCTCGTCTACCAATACTCATTGTCAACACCAGGGCCTGAACACCCGCAAAGGCTTCGATGTTGGTATTGCAACTGAAATATCGAAGCTCACAGGTATTGAGTTCAAGACCGCGCCAAACAAGGTGCGTCATAAGAAGTTTGGTTAGTACAACTTCATCAACTAAAGTCACTCCAGTTTGAATCTCTCGCATCGCACGATGCGATGGTCGAGGCTCACGGTGCTCTCAACGTCATCGCATGTTCTCTGATGAAAATTGCCAATGATATCCGTTTCCTCGGCTCGGGGCCTCGATGCGGCTTTGGCGAACTTAGCCTGCCCGAAAATGAACCTGGAAGTAGCATCATGCCAGGCAAAGTGAACCCTACACAATGTGAAGCCATTACCATGGTTGCCGCTCAAGTTATTGGAAATCAAACAGCGGTCAGCGTTGCTGGTTCCAATGGTCAATTTGAAGTAAGGCATTTCAATGTTAAAACACGAGGGTGCTTGTATTAACAAGTTGATAGCTCAACGTCTTCAAACCAGTCATAGCCCAAAATGTTCTCCGTAGCATACGCCTTTTGGCTGATGGTAAACATTGTTCATTCTCTAAAATGACCCGAGTCTGCTCACGCTCGTTGTGATTAGGATCTCGTTCGTTCACTAAAAACTGCGTGGTTGGTATCAAGGCCAATGAACAACGCATCAACGTTTTGTTGAACGAGTCATTGATGCTCGCAACAATTCTCAACAGTCACCTCGGTTATGACAGTCAGTTTATGATTTCGGTAGCTCAAAAGTGATCGTGATGCTAATGAATGTGCCTAGATGTCGCAAAATGTGCAAAGAAAGCTCACAAGGAAGGCACGACTCTCAAAGAGGCGACTGTAGCCCTGGGATTCCTTACTCCAGAGGAATTCGACGACAAGGTCCGACCTGAGTTGATGCTTCATCCAGACCCTTGAGTGTAGGACCGAATTAAGAAGGATGTGGTGGCTTATGTAATTAGTTATGAAGTTGAGAATAAAGTGAATTGACTTGACACGCAAGCATATCTGGAGAAAAGACTGGTAAGAAATATGAATAAGTTTGAAAAGTATTAGGAAAAAGACGATTCAAGACGACGCCCAAGGCCGAAAATGAGCTGAAGTAGCTAGTTAGATTTGGAAGCGGTAAAGAGGCAGTTGCCATTTATGGCGAATTGGTGAACTGCAATGTAAATGCGTAAAAAGATCAGAGAGTTTTGAAACAGCGGTGCTTGCATCTCGGCCGGTCTTTGACAGCTTCGAAGCTTTCCCTTCTACCATATCCTTGTTTTCGTTTCTCTGGCCTCTTCATCATCGTTCTCAACATTGTCCTTCATTTTCTCTATAAGAAATAGCCCTGCATTGTTTCGTTGGCGGTTTAGCAGGCCTTGTTGATCCCACGAAGACCTTACATTACACTAGTTCGCCTGCCGTTCTACTCAAAACTCATGTCTTTGAGTCGCATCCTCAACGATGACCCTGTCCCTGCTGTATCCTCAAAGCGGGATTACCCACTTTCAACCCCACCCACCGTACTCCCAGATACGTCACCATTGCATCTCAAGTCACCAGCTTCCAATGGTCATTATCTCCCTCATGATCGTTCCGAGGAATACCAACCAAGTCGCTTCTCAAACCTACCAGCGAGTGAGTAAATTATTGGTTCCTTTCGTTGCAAAGTTCATATTCGAGGTTTCTCTCAGGCACTCCTCATCATCTCCCAGAACATCCTAATAGACGCCCTTTGTCACCAGATAGAGCCAGCGATTTCACCCCTTATGAACCTCCTGCCAACGATGCATTGCCGAGAAAGAGGAGGAGAGGAGCAAATTCCGAGGCGGAGGAAAATCGTATCTCAATGACACGTCGCGTAAGCTTGGTCTATCTCAACTTGTTGCCAATGTTCATTGCCTTTCCTTAGTCAAACCTCCAGAAACTCCGAACGAAACCTACTCAGTCTTCTTCAGCTAGAAGTGACTCTCCAGAGTTGGATCACCAGCAAGGCCGGCAGCTCAGTAGCACCAAAGAAGAACATCATGCAGTCTCTTCCGATCTCGAAGACTGCCCTGACATATGGCGCGAGGAACTCAGAGCCTATGCGGCAAAAACTCAGCGTCGCCACAGCCAGCTTGCTGATTGGTTTAAGGCATGCTCGCTTTGCACTCCCTTCCCCGTACCATGTTAATAAATAGTTTGCTTAGGATCGAAATGCTGGCACCGCACGAGACGTATCCCACTGGTATTCGAACCGCATCGCTCGCATTCCTTCTCCTCCGCCACCGGCTCCTTATGACTCTCACTTTGTAGACGATGACTTTCGCGACCCCTATTTCGACGACGAGGCCAGCTATGATGCAGAACACCATAGCCGCGATTTCAACGTCGATGCGGCTGACGCTGCGAACGAACTGGAAAGATCTATCCTTGGCGATCACCATGACCATGACCTTCCCTACTTTTCGAAATTAGAAAAGAGAGAACGCGGCGGATTGGTCCCCTCGGACAGTGGCGATATGGAGATTGGGCCTCAGGGTAGGCCTGCTCAAAAGAAGCGGAAATTGGACAACGGAGCTGCTGCTGTTCCTGTCCCGAATGACGGTAAACAAGTCAAGGGGAAGGGGAAATCAAAGGCACTCGAGCGGGACGCGACTCCGGACAGCATCTCTGTCACTCCGAAACCGACGAAGAAGAAAACTGCTACGAAAAAGCAGGTTGGGCTTACTGATTCGGACCTTAAACTTGGCTCCAACCCTTCTGTCTCTGGGGATGTTACTCCCTCAGTTTCTATTTCTCGACCACCTTCTCCAGCTTCAGCACCCTCGGGCGTTATTTTTGAAATGGACGAAGACATTCCACCCTTGAAAAAGGCTAAAAAGGTGGACGATCTTGCGATGGTAAAAAGACTCAAAGCCCTGGAAGAATCGCAGCGCAAAGTCTGGACCAACATAGCTAGGCGAGACATTGCCAAGGTCAATAAACTCTATTGCTGTTGCAAACACATTCCACTGATTATAGTTGCAGGTTTACAAGTATCAGGTTTCCGGCTATCAGGCCCGACAGTCACAAATGGAACGGATCGCTAAAGTCGCGTCTCTTCAAGCGCGACGCCCATACACTAAGACTGCCAAAGCAACTAAGGATGTGCAGACTAAGGCTAAGCGTCTTATGAGGGAGATGCAGGTGTTCTGGAAGAAAAATGAGAAAGAGGAGCGGGATGTCCGTAAGCGCGAACAGAAAGAGGCTTCTGATCGTTTGAAGATCGAAGAAGAAAAGCGTGAAGCGGCGCGGCAAGCTCGAAAGCTAGAATTCCTGATCAGCCAAACAGAATTATACAGCCACTTCGTGGGTAACAAGTTGAAGAGTAGCCGTCATTTTTATCGTTACTCCAATTCTCTACTGACTTTATGGTCAGCCAGTGACATTGAAGGACAGGCCGAAGGTGGAGAGTCTCGACCCACCCCCACGGCAGCCAATTTAGAGCTTGTGGACCCCAATACCCTCCAGGATATTAACTTTGACGATGGTGTGCTTAAAAGATTATTTATATTTATAATGTCTGTGCCTCACCCACATTGCAGATGATCAAACCAACCTTCACCGACACGCTATGCATAACGCACAAGAGGCCCTTGCTCTCGCTAAACAACGTGCTGAGACTTTTGATGCCCAGACAGCATTAGAGAGGAAGACCAACGAGGCTCTTAAGTTGGCGAAAGCGCAGGCGCATATCCATAACGAATCCACTGGTAATGATGCTGATGAACAGCAGGCGAATCAAAACGAACCGGCCGGCTCAGCGAAGGCGCCACTTGTCGATCGTATGTATGTTAAAGACTCTCTGCTACTTACTTGACAATATCTTTCACAGTCGATTCGGACGAGCTCAATTTCCAAAACCCGACATCACTCAGTGGTCCGTTGACGATCGGTCAGCCCAAGATGTTGATGGCGCAACTCAAAGAGTACCAATTGAAGGGTCTCAATTGGCTAGCTACATTATATGAGCAAGGCATCAATGGCATTCTTGCAGACGAAATGGGTTTGGGAAAGGTGTGTTTGCCCTCAAAACTTATCTAAGCCCACTCATCTCAAATACCCCTCAAGACGGTGCAGTCTATTTCACTTTTGACCTATTTGGCGGAGACACACGACATCTGGGGCCCTTTCCTCGTCGTCGCTCCTGCCTCCACACTGCATAACTGGCAGCAAGAGATAACACGCTTTGTGCCGGGACTCAAAGCCCTCCCATATTGGGGAAATGTCAAGGATCGCGCAACATTGAGGAAATTCTGGAGCAAGAAGGATATAACTTATAATAAAGATGCTCCTTTTCACGTCTTGGTCACTAGCTACCAACTTGTGAGTGAGTTTGTTTGTTACAACGATGTGACTTACCTTCTCCAGGTTACTCAAGATCAGCAATACTTTCAACGCATCAAGTGGCAGTACATGATTCTTGACGAGGCTCAGAATATCAAGAATTCTGCAAGCGTCCGTTGGAAAACGCTCCTTGGGTTTCAATGCCGAAATCGCCTCCTACTGACTGGTACACCCATTCAAAATTCTATGCAAGGTATATCAACCTCCCGAAATTTGTGATGTCCCGCTCATTCAGATTCCAAAGAGTTGTGGGCGTTGCTTCATTTCATCATGCCTAGCTTGTTTGATTCTCATGACGAGTTCAACGAGTGGTTCTCAAAGGACATAGAGAACGCAGCGGAAAATAAAGGGAGTAAATTGAATGAACACCAACTGAGGCGATTGCACATGATCCTGAAACCTTTCATGTTGAGGCGTGTCAAGCGTCACGTTCAGAACGAGCTCAGCGAAAAGGTGATGCTTCTTTATTTCATAGAATGAAGGTCCCTTTTGACAACATGCAAATAGATTGAAAAGGACATATACGTCGACCTCAGCGCCCGTCAACGCTCACTATATAGCGCTCTTCTTTCCCATGTTTCCGTCGCGGACCTTCTTGCAAAGGCCGCCAACATCGGCGATGCGGATTCGGCACGGTCCCTGATGAACCTTGTAATGCAGTTTCGTAAGGTAACTGGACACGAGCACACATCCATGATGTCTTTTCTCAGTTAAGCTTCCAGGTTTGCAATCACCCCGAACTCTTTGAACGCGCGGATGTCATTGCGCCCTTTTCATTCTGTGAGTTTGGGCGCCCTGGCCCCCTTATGAGGGAGGGCGATTTCGTGTTGTTGCCCTATTCATCACGAAATCCAATCGAATTCGTCGTGCCTGAAATTTTCTGCGACAATGGAGGCTTCTCTTCATGCACGTCTTCTTGTCAAAGAAGCGCATTACTGAGGATGTTCGATATCTGGTCGCCTGATTGGATTCATCAGTCTAGCATTGCAGAAGGTCAAACTCTGAAGAATCTCTTAATTCATGTACTGACCTTAGCTTTGCAGCATCATCATCCTATTCGTTTCTTCGTTTCGCTGAGGTCACTGCATCGGAAGCACATTCTCTTCACAATGCGCCTCTTATCCGACGTAGACTTTGCGTCTTGGATCAAGAAGCCAGCGTCCGCGACTCGTTAGCCTATTATCAGTGGAGTTTTCTTATTTTCCTTCTTTGTTACGATTCTAAATGATTTTCCAGAGAACCAGACGCTCTCATCCCGTCCGATGCTCGGCCAACCCGTTTCTGTTTGAAGCCACATCTACAAGCGGTTGAAGAGCTTCCCGCTCTCCGTGACATTGCGACAACATCTTGGATGGCCTCCTGCCTATCTCGTCCGGAATTGAGATGGTTTGTACCCGCGGTCGTTGCCCCTCCGATTACTTTGAGCTGCACCAATCGTATTTTCATGGACAGCGAGGCACAATTCCTCTCAGCACCGTTGGAAAGTCTAGCGTTTTACGGAATGCCAGCTTCTTTAACTGAATCAGAAACTGCCTGCGAAATCTATAATGAACTGTTCCCTCGCGTGTCAATCACTGGTCTCCTACGCAGCTCACCTGTCGGCCAACTTCCTCTATCAACAATGCAAGTCCCTGAGGCTAAACGACTCATATATGACTCTGCCAAACTCGCTCGTCTTGATCTATTATTGCAGGAGTTGAAGCAGGGGGACCACCGCGTTCTTGTTTACTTCCAAATGACCAAAATGATGGATTTGATGGAAGAATATCTTATATATAGGCAGTATAAATATCTGCGGCTCGATGGATCCTCAAAAATAGAAGACCGCAGAGATATGGTTATTGACTGGCAAACTCGGTGAGCCACCTAGTAATGTTCGACACCTTCGAAACTTATCAACTTGACTACACAGGCCGGACATCTTCGTCTTTCTACTAAGTACTCGAGCGGGTGGACTTGGAATCAATCTCACTGCCGCCGATACCGTGATTTTCTACGATCATGACTGGAACCCTTCTAACGATGCGCAAGCGATGGATCGCGCACACCGTTTGGGCCAAACTCGCCAAGTAACTGTCTATCGTTTGATCACAAAAGGAACGATAGATGAAAGGATCGTGCAGCTGGCGCGTGTCAAGAAAGACGTAGGTCATCGAGTGTCATTCGTGCATCGTTCTCATCGTTTCTGCCAGGTCCAAGATATTGTCGTTGGAAACAAAAATTTCACTGACGTGACAAAACCCAGCGAAATTGTTCAGCTCTTGCTAAACGACGAACAGTTGGCAACGCTTGGGGCGACATCCTCATCTGACGTGTCTGTCAACCAGACTCAGTCCGGAGTAAACGAAGATGTGAAAAAACCAGCACAAGACCTTTGGAATGACGAGGAAGATAATTTCTTTGGGCATTCCACTGCTTTAGTATCTGCACCTGATGGGGAGGATCAAGGAGGAATCTCACATGTTGCTAGTGGCAGAGGGAAGAAGAGGAAAAATGGAGCGTCTGGCGCTCCTCGTGGACGTCGACCAGGAACTGGAGGCAGGAAAAAGCAAACCGGCTCTGTAGCGCCACCAGAAACACTTTAGAAATTTGTACAGTTGATATAGAATCCCTCATCTACTTAAGGTATTGTATGACCAGTTTTGTATGGATAAATAAATTTGATGGCCGACTTTTGTTTTGACTCAAAACTTGAAAAGTGGAACGCTCTTCATCCACAATTCTCATGAGCAGCAACTCCGTGGTCCACAAATCTCATGCACTTAGTGATTTCGCACTTTCATCTACTTACACACTCTATATCTATTGAATATCTCGCCTGTTCTTTCGACCTCGTTCGGTGACTTGTTCAAGTTATCATACAAGCCAGAATTTCAACGTCCTTTATCCAATTCGACTCTGCCCTACATCCCAACGCTTGGAGCTCCATTTAGGATCTTGGTCCATCCGGCATGGCCAAGAAGAAAAAGACCCAGCTGAAGCCAGTGGCTCGAGGCTTTGCGACGACCTCCGTCCCAAAGAAACTTGTCTCAAGCGAAGCTCCAGAGACAGACAATAACGCAGATCAGACAACGGAATTGCCAATCGTTTCGGTTTCGGGTGAACCGTTGCCAACCACGTCCGCTGCTCCATCTATTACGAACGACGATTTTGATCCCGAAAAGGTCGAAGAACAGTCTCTTCAAAATTTAGTGGACAAACTTCAGGAGAAAACTGAGAAAGAAATAACACGGTAAGTTTTGACCCGAAATGAGCCTTTCTTTCAAATTGTCTAACCTCCCCTTTGAATAGAGCTGTAAAGGTGCGGTTTACATCTTTTGTCGACGGACCTATAATCCTCAAAGTTCACAACAAGGTCATTGAAATGGAGCGCCGTTTCTCTAAAACCCTTCCCCGCATCGAGCTAGATGCAGTTCTTGTTAATCGTATTCTTGACCTTTCTTCAGAGGAGCCGGAAGGTATTTTGGGATTTATCAACATCATTCATGTTGACTCAACGTACCCTAGCGAAGAAAATACTCGAAGAGCCCGAGGAGAAAGCCATTGCTCGACTTGGCGTTACTTATGGTATCTTGAGGCGTTTAGGTTTCACAGAATCCAGGGTAGAAGAGTGCCTTCGAGCTATCCAAGGCGTTGACCTTGACGAGGCAATCGAATGGGTACACGACTTCGTTTACACTGTCTTCACCTTCCCTGAAATCGTCTTTATAGCTCCATACGCATTGTACGGAAGCAGAGCTAGGAGACACCCGTGCGTATCCAATCAACTTACTAAGCACAGTAAGTCATCTCAGCTCATTCTCCAGAAGGTCCTGAACTTGCCGCCGCGCCGAAAACCCCAAAAACTCCAGCACGGAAAAGCTCCAGGGCTCCGGCGACACCACGGACGCCTTCAGAATTCCTTGTGTCTGCAACACCAACTCCGAAACCGAAGGATCCTGCTCGCCTTGATGCTAACGCACCAAAGTTCGTTCCGGCTCATCTACGCCCAAAGATTACGACCAGTGAAGACGTCAACCATGCCACCGAACAAAATCTAGACTCGCCAAGCTACCCTTCTGACTCTCACTCCAGTGCATCGGTATCGCTGACCAGTTCTCCAATTTCTGATGACCCTGCCACACAGTATGCCCATGCGAGGCTGGAATTAGAACGACTTTCAAGTTCCCATGGTCACTTTGGGGAACGCGCAACTTTGCAAGCGCAAGAACTACAAAAGCGTTTGACACTTCTTAAGAACAGCTACTTCTTCGACGAGCGAGAAGCAGAGGCGATCTATCGTACCGAGCGAGACAAAGCAGAGGCTGCCGAACTGCAGGCTCGTCTGCGAGGAAATGTTACGGTCTCGCTTAATACACCCAAAGGGGTCAAAAGGCGACCACCACATCTTCAACGACAGAGCCCCAATCCAGTTCTTAACTCTGAAATCGATATTTTTGACACTGACGGCGAAGATTCCACATCTGGTGGCGTGCTCGACTTGCTTGAGAGCATGCCTGAAACGGAAGTTGACACTCTCGGCAGGACCATCAAAGTGCGCGACATGGCACTCCCAAAGCACTGGTCAGGCCGTACACCCAAGACATTGTTGCAAGAAACTGTTGCAAAGGCTGATCGATATGCAGCAATCAGCTACGACATTATCTCTGGCGGAAGTCGTGCCAAAAGAGCGTCACTGAGTATTCGTTGGGAAGGAAAGAAGACGGATGAATGGTCTATGGACGATGTCGCCTGTCACGATGAACCACAGGCAGAACAATATATTGCAACCATCGCACTGCACGCACTTACCTTCCCTCCCACCGACGGCTTTGCGGGTGTTGTTCCAACTCCTAGCAGTTCTACCTTTTTTCGCCTTTTCCCGGCTGTATTTCGGGATCTCTGGGACGAACTCGAATCAGCGAGGAAAATCAGAGACGATACCATTAATCGCAAACAGTGGGCGATGTTACGGTCTGTGATTGAACCGAAGTTAGAGGTGACTAGCAAGGTTTGTGTGTTCCTACCTTTATTCGCCACCGTCGACATTGATATGAAATGACCCAGTTCAATGGTAGAATAAGCAAGCAAACTTCTGATGAGGAAGTCCCGCATTTTTCACGATCCCCTTTGGCTCAGGGTGAGGTAAATTCAGACCAACTTGAAGCAACATTCAGGGCCCGACAAGGAAGCAAAGAGTACCAAGAAATGCTAGTAAGCATACTATATCATGCTTGGGGAATGAAATTTGATCCAGGGCTGCAGAAACAACGAAGCAATCTACCAATCGCTGCCTATCGAGAAGATATTGTTACTATGCTGAAGGACTCGCAAGTAATGGTGTTAAGTGGTGAAACAGGATGGTGAGCGATACTTGAGTTTGTCATGCATCCTCATTCATTTACTGGATACTTTTAGTGGAAAATCTACCCAAGTACCCGCCTTCATTCTTGAAGAACATCTTTCACGAGGAAAACCATGCAGAATCTATTGCACAGAGCCTAGACGCATTTCTGCCATTTCCTTGGCTCAACGTGGGGATGCCTGATCCGGACTATGCACCCAATACTGACCCATCGGTTTATTTAGGTGTTTCTCGTGAGCTTGGTGACCCCCCAAATGCCATCGGAACCTTGAACTCTCTGGTCGGATATTCAATCCGGCTCGAGAGTAATACCACGCGCAATACGCGTTTGGCTTATGTTACCAATGGCATCGCACTACGAATGCTAGAAGGTGGCACAGGTCAAGGTGGTCACGGAACTGCCTTTGACGAAATAACGGTACTTCTTTTCTACCTCTCAAAATTAAATATTTACCTCGTTGGCAATATAGCATATAATCATTGACGAGGTTTGAAGCCAATTTTCCCATCCGCGCCGCTTTGCTCATTCATTCTGATAGGTTCACGAACGTTCCATAGAATCCGACTTTCTGCTGATTGTCTTGAAATCGTTGCTTACGCAACGACCAGATCTTAGGTTGGTGTGTGTAAAGTTTTCACCTTTATCATCTCAGTTGACTGCGCTTCCCTCTAGAGTTATTTTGATGTCAGCGACCGTAGATGCTGAGAAGATTTCAGAATTTTTTAACAATTGCCCCACCCTACATGTTCCTGGACGAACCTTTCCAGTGGATGTACGATTTTTGGAAGATGCAGTGCAATATACCGGCTGGTCGATATCCGAAAATTCACCATATGCTAGACGCTGTACGTCAGTTGCTCTCGATGTCCTCTTAACAATTGACCGGGCCTGTTAGTGCATGATAAATATTACCAGGGCAAAGTCAGAGTTGACTGGACAGAAGAATTCCCAACTGGAGACGATGACGATGATGAAGCTGCCCCTGAGACGGTTAGACTTGAAAAACGCTACTCCTCAGAAACGGCTGCGACCATCAACCTTTATGACGAGCGTCTCATTCCTTACGACCTAATTCTTCGACTTTTGGAGCGCATCTGCTTTGAGGATCCTGCCAATGTTTCCTTCTCTGCGGCCATCCTCATCTTCATGCCGGGCTTGGCGGAAATTCGTCGCTTGAACGATATCTTGACAGAACACCCGTCGTTTGGGGATAGTTCGCTTTTCAAACTGTTCCCTCTCCATTCAACCCTTTCCAGCGAGAACCAGAGTGCCGTGTTCGAGCTTCCACCTGAGGGTGTTCGTAAAATTGTCATCGGTGTGTGTCAAAGTCGTGTCACATATCATGAAACAGATTGATTTCTTGAATAGCCACCAACATAGCGGAAACAGGAATCACTATTCCTGACATAACCTGTGTCATTGACACAGGAAAGCATCGCGAAATGAGGTGATAACCGTTTGCATGCCTGAGCTTGTGGTTGTTAAATGAAGTTCTTTAGATTTGATGAAAAGCGCCAAATGAGTCGTTTGGTGGAGACTTTCATTGCCAGAAGTAATGCCGCTCAAAGACGTGGGCGAGCTGGTCGTGTTCAGAATGGGCTTTGTTTTCATCTTTTTACCAAATTGCGCCACGATACCCAGGTAAGTAGGACAGTTCACCTTCCACACCCAGTCTGAAGCCCATCATCTCTAGATGGCTGACAATCCTCTTCCGGAGATGACGCGTTTGAGCCTGTCTGACCTGGCGTTGCGGATCAAAATCATGAAGGTCAAGCTGGGCTCCTCTATTGAAGATGTCCTCTCTCGTGCCCTTGATCCTCCTGCACCTATAAATGTGCAGCGCGCAGTGTCTATGCTGGTCGAGGTACGAATTAACACATGTCGCAAGATCTTTTTCATAACCGAGAAGTAGGTGGGAGCATTGACCTCCTCTGAGGAGATCACACCAATGGGACGACTGCTAAGCAAACTGCCGACCGATGTTCATTTGGGCAAATTCCTCCTTACAGCAACTTTGTTCCGCTGTTTGGATCCAGCTCTAACGATCGCAGCTGCGCTAAATTCCAAGTCACCTTTTGTGACACCTTTTGGCCTTGAACAAGAAGCTGACAGAGCGAAACAAACATTCAAATCTGGTCAGTTCGGTGCCAATTTATCTCCTTCAACGCGACTGAGTCAGAATAGACAACTCCGATTTCTTGACGATTCATAATGCGTTTTCCAGCTGGCGTAGAGCGTCAGCCAACCCGAGCTTTGTGAGAAAATTCTGCCGTACGAACTACTTGAGTCATCAGGTAACTATCTAGTTGCCCCAGCTTCGTACCTCGCTAACGTGGTTCAGAATCTTCAACAAATCGAGGAACTTCGCCAACAATTCCTTGGGTTGGTCTATTCAAGCTCTGTGAACGCACACTGACACCGCTATAACATGCAGTTACCTGATTGATTCGTCCTTTATTCAAGTCGATGGGATGTTTGTTCGTGAACTGAGCCGGTAGTTCATTATTAGAAATTGGACCCTTATTGCTGCTTACCTTCGCTTCAGCGCTCGATATGGACGCAACAAAACGCGTTTTGTAGCTGTTCCCCCCGAATTAGATGCCAACTCGAACAGCGTTCCCTTGATAAACGCAGCGCTTACAGCAGGGCTGTTTCCAAAAATCCTTGCGATTGACAGCACCAATGGTCAAATGCGAACCATATCCAATAATCAGCACGCAGCCTTTCATCCCTCCTCAGTCAATTTTGGGAAGAAGGCATTAGATTTCGGAGTGAATCACTTGTCATATTTTACGCTGATGTTCGTTTCATCTGTTTCTTGTGTGTGCCACGATTTACCATAAATGTAGGCATTCGAAGCGTTTATATGCTTGGGAGACTGGTCCTGTAGACGATATGGCCATCCTCCTTCTGTGTGGAGATTGCGATTTTAAGGTAAATTCTAGTCGAGGATCTCAAAAAGTTGGTAAACATCTTCATAGTTAATCTCCGACTCTGCTTTTATCGACCGCAAGGTCAAGTTCACTCTTCCTCCGAAATCGAGCATAGCCCTCAAACTGCTTCGCAATCGTTTATGGGCCATCCTTGCTCATCAATTTCGGGGCAAAACCTTAACAGAAACACAAGTTTTGTGGAGAGATATTGCGATGTTGGTGTTGGGAAAGATCAAAGTCAGTATTGAGGATACATAATATAATTACCTACTATCCCATTTCTTGTCCTTGCGATTTAAAGTACTATTTTCAATTATGTAACCTGATCCAGTGAATGGGATAGGATCTGGATAGGATGATACTCAGCTGGCTCGAGAATGCGACTGGCGCATTAAACGGCGTTACTCAAGCTTTGAACAAGTCAATTACTGTCGGGAACAACGTAAATGTCATGAAATAGCTATCTATAACACCTGCAGAATCTACTCTTCGTCCTCATCACCAGCACCAGCGATGTTGTAGAAGCGAAGCTGGTAGACATCTTTGCCTGAAGCGACAACGCTGAGAAGGAAAATGAGCACATTTCGAGGTAGGAAAATTTGCAAGAACAAACCGAATCCAATCACGCAGGGTGTTCTTCTTCAAGAACTTTTTAGTGAGGTACTTGAGATACCTCTTGGAGAAAGGAATGTTGGAGGTGACTGTGATTTTGGTGTTGCCTTGATTCAAACGTAAGTTTTTAGTGTTATGGAAAGAAAAGAGTAACACAGACCATCACGGGTCACTTTGACATTTTCGCCAAGCTGACCAGCTTTTCCGTCGACCTTGATGCGGTCGTGGAGGTACTTCTCGAAATCAGCACCATCAAAGACACCGTCAGCAGCGGGCTTAGAGTAGTCGATCACAAATTTGTGCTTGGTGACGGTGGTTTTTCCGGTGGCGGTCTTGGGCTAAGAGGAAGAAGTAATCGGAGTGAGCCTACTGAGAAGATAACTCAGCAAAGCGATACCGACCATCGTGGAGGACGTTGAGGAGACGAGTCTTGAGGATGTTGATCTGTGACAAACCAGGAAAGAAGGTTTTTGTGGATTATACAGGTGCATCCGGCTATTACCGAAATTGATACTCCGCGGCGCCTGTTTTTTTTTTTTTTTGAATTTCAATGGGGCTGGTGGTTGGTTCTGACGTCGTCGACGATGGCCTCCTCATCGCTTACTCGCAGCCAGGTCGCCTCGGCTCAGCTAGATGGCGATTTTGCTATTAAATCTGAGGCAAATGCACCAAAACTTGACACTTCTCAGTGGCCTCTTCTTCTGAAAAATTACGACAAGTTGCTTGTTCGTTCCAGCCATTTTACTCCAATTCCCACTGGTTGTAGTCCTCTCAAACGCGACATAACATCGTACATTAAGTGCGCCACACCAAACTGGTGTCAAACTAAGCTAATTGTCCCCGTAGGTCAGGCGTAATCAACCTCGACAAACCTTCGAATCCTTCGTCGCATGAAGTTGTTGCTTGGCTTAGGCGCATTCTACGTGTAGAAAAGACAGGACACAGTGGAACGCTTGACCCAAAGGTTACTGGTTGCTTGATCGTTTGTATAGACCGTGCTACGAGGCTTGTCAAGTCTCAACAGGGAGCAGGTGTGTAATATTCATAACCGTCAGTCATCGCGACTCATATTATGACCAGGCAAGGAATACGTCTGTGTCCTTCGACTACATGCACCTCTCCCCGACCCCACTGTTCTACCTCGAGCTCTGCAAACCCTCACAGGTGCTCTTTTCCAACGTCCACCTCTCATCTCCGCTGTCAAGCGGCAACTCCGTATTCGCACCATTCACCAGTCTACTCTCCTTGAATTCGACGAAAAGCGCAATCTAGGCGTATTCTGGGTCTCATGTGAAGCTGGAACATATATCCGAACTCTATGCGTTCATTTGGGTCTTGTCACTGGTGTCGGTGGGCATATGCAGGAACTACGAAGAGTAAGGAGTGGGGCTCTCTCCGAAAACGATGATATTGTCACTATGCACGATGTAATGGACGCGCAGTGGCTGTACGATAATACACGGGACGGTGCGCTATTCTGTTCTCATTCTTCTGCCCTCTTGTCTCATATGTTTCAGAATCCTACCTTCGCCGAGTTATTCGACCATTAGAGTGTCTTATGGTTGGATACAAGCGCATCGTCGTCAAAGATAGCGCGGTCAACGCTGTCTGCTATGGAGCGAAATTGATGATTCCTGGCCTTCTGCGTTATGAGGCCGACATAGGCGTTAACGAAGAGGTAGTCCTGATGACAACAAAAGGTGCGAATATATACAGCCCATTTTGTTAAGGCTTATTTAAAATTCTTCAGGCGAAGCTATTGCTCTGGCCGTAGCACAGATGTCAACGGTTGAGCTTGCAACTTGCGACCACGGGGTGGTAGCAAAGGTGAAGAGATGCATAATGGAGCGGGACACCTATCCTCGTCGCTGGGGTCTTGGACCGGTTGCACTGCAAAAAAAGAAGATGGTTAAAGACGGCAAGCTTGGCAAACATGGTGAAAAAATTGCTGCCACCCCCGCTGAGTGGAGTCGTGATTATGTTGACTATAACCGTGACGAGGTTTGTTGTTCAGTTTTATTTTAGGGCTTGTTTTGGTTGACTTTGTGTTTGCATCACAAGCAGCCAGTACCTGGCGCGTCGACCGCTGTTGCTGCGCCTGCTGTTGCAGAAGTGAAAGCGGAGATCAAGACCGTTGAGACTGTCAAGGCTGAAGAGAAAGAAAAAAAGCGCAAGCGCAAATCAGAGGTCGTTGAGGAGGCTGATGTCTCTATGGCTGCAGCTGATGACGAAGATGCTGAGCGGGCTGAGCGGAAGAAGCGCAAGAAGGAGAAGAAAGCAGCTAAAGAGGCAGAAGAGGCAGAAGATGCAGAGGCAAAGCGTGAGAAGAAAAAGGCAAAGAAGGAGGCAAAAGCACGAGCATCTCTGGGCGGGGACTCCTAGTTTCTGATGATGTAGTAATAGTATCTATCAATTATGTTTTCTTTTGTCAAAACTTCTGCGGCTGCAAACTTTGAGGTGAAGAAATTATGATTCCGGCATAAGTACTATAGAACGAGCGTAAAATTTGGGTAATGAAGGTCCAAAGAACTGAATAGAAATGATGTCGTCAAGACGGTGTCCCCGTAAGGTATCAAGAGGTAAAAAAGAAGTTCCGTAACAACCCCGAATATTATCACAAAAGTGTAGCAATGACCGCACTTAGAACGAGGGCGAATCCAGCACTGCCAATATGGAGAGACGTGGCTCCGTTTGGTGAGGAAGTCGCTGAGGGTGAAGCACTTGAAGCAGTAGCGGTGCCATTGAGGGCTTCCGCTACGTTTTGGAAGGCGGTAAAGTTGCGAGTGGAATCCTGAACGGGATTGACAGCACTGCAAGATAGAAAGTTGAATATACTGCAGCATGTCATGGTTGAAAGACTTACAAGACCATGCCTGCACCACAGTGGCTAGAGGGGTTCTGTTGACGACAGTACGCCCAGATGGGAGTGGTGTCATTGATGGTGATACTCCAAGTGGGGTAATCGGAGGTAACGTTGTCAGCAACGGGCATGCTGGAGATATAATGAACTCGGTCAGAAGCGGGAACGGTGGCAGAATTGGAAAAAAAAAATGCTTACAATCCAGAATCAAAGCCGCCAGTTGTAAGTTTGCGGCAGGGATCAGCGAAAGAAGACTGTGTGACCGTGTGGTTCTTTTGCTGGCTAAAAACAGAGTCAGACGATTGTTGAAAATATATCAAATGATCGATTTTTACGCACAACTGGAAGACGATGGTGTCTCGGGGTTGGGCGGAAACGAAAGGGGGATCAAAAGTCAGTTTACCAGGACCACCGACGACGACAGTATGAACGTTGCCCTGTGCAGCAGCGGGTGTCGCGTCAGGAGAACCTGGGTAGGAACTGTACGTTGTAGTCCAAGTTTGGGTGCCAAGAGTGATTGTCTGTGTAACAGGGGTTACTGCAGGAGCGGCAGGGATGGTAACGCCACCATAGGCTGCAGTGGTATATGCAGCAGCAGCGGCATCGGCCGAAGCAGAAGTTGGGGTGGTGACAGCAGTAGATGAAGCGGCAGCAGCAGCGGAAAGGCTTGCACCAATAGCAAGAGCGGATTGCTTGAAATTTGTGAAAGAGTTGGCTGAACCATCGAGACCGCAATTAACGGCAAAGACCATTCCCTGTCCACAATGGCTGGCAGGAGTTTGGCTGCCTTGACGACAGTAAACCCACACGGGATTTGTCTGTTTGAGAGTTTAAATTTAGGAAAAATGATAATAAAAAGAGAGACCTACATCGTTTACTGTGATGGTGTAAGTTGGGAGGTTGTCAGTTTGATTGACTGCAACGGGCATGCTAAGAAGGGAAAAAATGTCAAAGCTTGAAGAAGGGGGAGGGATATATAGATTTTTCACTTACAAGCCAGAATCGAAACCGCCATCCTTCAAACCACATGGGTTGGCAAACGAAGATTGTGTAACGGTGTGATTTTTTGCGTGAAAATGAAAAACTACTTGATCGCCAGCAACAGCGCTCTAAAGAGAATGAATAAAAGTAGATTATTTATTAGAGGGGAAAAAAACGTACGATGGCTTCGGGAGTGTAAGAGAGACCATCAGCACCTACTTGAATGTCATGAACAGTAGCTGAAATAAAGGGCAATAAAGCCAGGCCCAGAGAAATAGTTGAGAAGAACATCGCTAGCGAGTGTGATATAGGATAAAAGAAAGTGGGGGAAAGGGAATAAGAGGGAAATGTAAAAAGAAAGAGGGTTTTTGTAGTGACAAGGAATCCATAGCAACGATGACAAGAAATTGATCAACACTGTTATTGTACTACTTCAACTTGCAATTTGTTTAATCATTTGCTGGCGAGTACTTGTTGTACTTGCTCTTGCTGGCGTACTTGCTGGACTTGCTGGCCCTCGGACCTCCTTACTTGCTAGCTGCATAGCCTACAGGGACTTTAATCAAGACCAGAGTATGTTTAGATCAATATCTGATGGTTTTGCACAGGTTCCTTGATGTAAAT